>LPNX011052475.1:2530-165837 GCA_001517045.1 Pseudotsuga menziesii
TAGTTTCGAGAGACTCTTGGAGAAGCCTAGAAGTAATAAGAATTTACATGAAAACTTGGTCATAAACCCTTTCAACAATAGAATAATATCTCTATATTATAAGATGCGTGTTATAATCTTAAAGGAAAATGATATTGGTGGTAGTCTTCGCATAAACTAGGGTTTACAACTATGTATTATGGATCATGTAAATGGGTAATAACTTACGCAAAAGAATTTGTTAACATTATAAATAACACCTTGTGAAAAACTATAGGACTTGTAAAAAGACCTTATAGAAAACCTATGATAATACATTGGTTAAAAACACTTATGTGTGTAAGCTTGCAAGTATAGAAAGATTCATAGCTTGATTCTTAGTATAAGTATTAAAACTTAGTTTTGTTATAGGGTAATAATGTTTTTCATATCTCCTTGTGAGATGAAGATCATGCGAAGGCTAGGTTGGATAGATTTTGTAGGAAATGATCTTTTCATTATTTACACAAAGTAGTAATACTATTGTTTAACAATATAATGTTCTTATTATTGCATTTCTACCTGGTAAGTACTTAAACAGTTATTAGATTGTCTTCTGCACTAAATCTTTAGTTCCATGTATGAATGTCAATCATTATACCTTATGACTATACCTAGATTTAGGTTTTCCTAGTTTACTTAGCATTTGAATATTGTTGACACAAACACATATGAACTATCACTGGTAACAAGTAATAAGGTATCAAATGACCTGGTGTACAATTTTATCTTTCGTTAGAATTATATACAGGACCTAAACTGATAATAAATAGATGAAAGTTTGATGAATAATTTATAGTTGAAGCAAGGTAGATGAACAACTGGATTTATGTTCATATTCTCCAAATACTTATGCTTACAAGAAATTAAATAAAACGTAAATATACAGTTCAACGATACCTCCTTTATTTTGATCAAAGCTGTAAAATAAACAAATATACTAACATTTTATTTTATGCTAGTTGAGATAATAATCTCGATTCGGAAACTGGTTACAAAACGTCTTACCTGTAAAAGACCTGTAAAAGAAGCATCACTTCACTGCATTAGCTAAAAAGCTAAGTAAGACTCGTACTTCAATGAAGTTCCTTCATATTAACAAACAGTAAAACAAACTTTAGCACTTAGAAATTTAAACAGATGTTTCAGTTCATATTATTATGAAAGCAAATATTTAAGTATGCAGATCTAGAATTTAATAAAGGAATTAGTTCTAGTTTAAGCCTAATTATGTTAACTGTTAACAGTTAAATGTCCCTTAGGAGTGACGATTGTAAACATTTAATGTCATAGGAAAATTTTTAATTTTTTACGAATTTTTGCAGTATTACAGAGGAACCTCCTTACACAATGTATTGTGTACCCAAGACAAGACAAAATATACAATGCTTACCCAAGTGCAAATATCTCCTTCCTATATATAGGAGACAAAGGTGTATAATAACAACTAATCGACCCACTAATATACCTAATCCTACATCAATAATATGTAATACACCATCATATATGGGGTAAAGTGCCAGACAATAGGGGGAACTACACCCAACATTTAGGGCTTAACATGCCCCAACTCCCCTTCAAAAAAGTGTTGTCCTCAACACTTGGGTAGTTGTGGATGCATATGTATGAAGGCATCATCTTCCCATGTTGAATTTGCAATTGGTAAGTTCTTCCACTTGATGAGGTACTCAATAATAGCTTGATTTCGTAGTTGTTTGGTCCTTGTTTCAATTATTTGTTCAAGTTTCAATATGATTTTTCCTTCTTCAAAACTCCTTTGATTGTGATGTTGATCTACCTATTGTTTCATCCTATCTTTGGACATCTTCAGTATTTGGAGACTGCTTGTCGATGCTCTATGTGATCTACCACAACTTGAACTATAGATTTTCCTTCTTCCAACCTTGATTGGAAGATTGTTTTATGGATGACTTTGAATGAGATAAATTTAAAATTCCAGCTCCTCTAGCTCTGCAACATCGGATTGTGGTGGCTTGATGTTTCCTCTTTCTGATGCCGCGGGTCTGAACAAATTTGGATGCTCTAGTAAAACTATATTGCAATTATCCCAACACTTTTTATTTATTGCCTATCCAAAAGATCAAACTTACACTATATTCCACGTCTACAATATTTTGTTTCTGTAGCTGAAACTCTTACCACAGATACCATGTTTCATCTTCTTTTGAATGCAACATGTCTCACTCAATTTGTATCTTCGATGCCTCAGATATGAAATTTTTCCCTAAAACACTTGTTTCAAACTTTAATTGGAAGAATATTTTAGGGCAATCTAGCGATTTCGCGCAATCTGGTGCATAAGTTCACGGCCATTTTTTCAACTTTCTAGCACCTGCAAATCCCATTGGAAAACTTTTGAATTCTTTGTTTCTGTGGACTTATCATTTTTCCTCCGATTGGCAAATTCATCGAATTTTTCTCACATGTTGGTGCAACTCACATTTTTGCGACGATCAACAAAACTTAGCTTTTTCTTTCAATGTGTCGGCAAAACTCGCCAAAATTTTCTGACGTATCAAAAAAAACTCGCAAAATTTTTCGACATATCGGCAAAAATCGTTAACTTTATTTGATCTATCAACAAAACACGCCAAGTTTATCCGACATGTATCGGCGCAATTCACCTTTTTGCGTCAATCGGCAAAACTCAGCTTTTCCTTCCGACGTGTCAGCAAAACTCATCTTTTCCTTTTGACGTATCGGCAAAAATCGCCAAGTTTTTTCAACACATATCGACGCAACTCACCTTTTTGCGTCAATCGGTGAAACTCAGCTTTTTCTTTCTATGTGTCGGCAAAAATTGCCAAACTTTTCCGACATATCAGGAAAACTCGATTTTTTCTTCCAACATGGAAATTTCAAAAACTTAACTTTCTTTCTTTCTGACATCAGTGAAACTCGTCCATTTCCTCTGACATGTGTTGACAAACTCAGCTTAACTTATTGACGTATCGACAAAACTCACGAAGGTTTGTCGACATGTTTATACTTAGAAAATCTTTGAATTTTTTTTCTTTCCTTTCTCTGCTGACAAACTCAGCAAATCTTGCCGACGTTTCTTCACAGTGATCTCGCTAGTTCTTGCTGACATATATCAGAGAACTCAACTTAACTCGTCAGCACAGTCACTGCTATCTCGTCGGTTCAACTCATCCAACTCAGCCTAAATGTATCAGCACAACTTGACCAACTCAGCCGACACATAAACTTCAAAACACTTAGAAAAAATTTTGAAATTTTTTCTTGCTTCTTCCTTTTCTACTGACCACAGAGGGTGATCTTACCTTTGTCAACTGTTCATCTTGGCCCATTTAGGCCCAATGTCGCAACCAGTGAACTCTGATACCACACTGTCACGTCCCCTCGACTCTCTCGCAGACGGAGAGGACGTGACTACACTGATGGTTTCTATCCAACCGGGGATATAGCCCCATGAACATAAACGAAATAAAATGTATTGAAAGTAAAAATACATATGCATATGCATAATGCAATAATATACAATGGAAGCAAATCTCATTCAAGAATTCAATATGTTCATAATAATTTTTAAATAAAATACATTGCAGAATTAATACAGAGAGCACTTATCTTGGAATTCAGATGCCGCGAGCAACTAGCTATGTCGCTGCAATGTTCCACCCAACCATAGGTCGATTGTGCCCATCAATCTCTCAGCACAACTACCACCCTCGAGCTAGGCATGATTTCCACAAGGAAAAAGGGAACTACAGTCTCACACATAGCCAAACACACACCAAGTTCATCCAAGCCAATCTACAATTGGGATTATCATGTTGCTAAGGTAGTTGAAAGGATGAATCGCTAAGCTAGTGAGCTCAACCATAGAGCTATGGACACCTGCACAATATCCATATAGCTTGGCCTCCACAATACCTACACACCCAACACAAGGAAGTATCCCCTTCACTACTACACAGTCCCTCAAGCCATACCTTCCCTTCTAGTTTTCTCTCAGGTGTGCATAGAATATTAGCCATCCCCTCTTGATCTTTATGTGAGGTTCCTATCTTCACTAGGTTTATCGAGCCAATTATGGGCCTCTTCCACTCCTAAGTCTTACAGACCAAAACAAGGGTGCACATAAAAACAAAATACAAATGCGCCATGAAGGAAAATGCTTTGGCAACCAAAAACGAAATTGAAGATGGGGAAATCACCCTAGGAGAGAAATTCCTTTTTAGAAAACATTCTTGGGTATTTTAAGCAGAAAAACAACCTCCCTAAACACCCAAATCGTGAATCTCCCTTCCCATCCACTGCACAATACAAAAACGGGTTTCCATCTTGGAGAAAAACGAGGAAAATGTAGGAAATCGTGAAGAAAAGTGCCCAAGTAGCTCCAGATGCGTGAGGAAGAGAAACACATGGGCGAGGAATGGTTTGGGCACCAATTTCTAGGTGTTTTCTTGCCCCATAATCAAAAACACATTTTTCAAAATTGATGGCGTTCCCCAATACGAAATTGGTTGCCATACGTCTCAATTCCCAATGCATTAACTGCCCCAACCAACTTCTGGAAGAATTAAATGATTGGGTGCATAAGTCAAAATGGGTAGTTGAGAGTTATGGGTTCTTTCATTGACATTTGTCTTTACACTATTGGCTCAAGGGTTTGAATAATCCCCCCCCCATTCCTTATGAAATCATGCCCCCATCTCTTGTTGCATTGCATAGCTAGTTGTAGGTATTTTATTAAATTGCATATTTACATGATGTCTCAATTTATATTGTGCCTGGATAGCACGAGAACCATAGGTATCGATTTTTTTTAATTGTCGATACATAAAACGCTAAATCGATGGCGAGGCTTTCGCCTTGAGCTCCTCGCCATGATTAAATAACGATATTTACATCATGTACAATTTTAATGCAATGAGGTTAAAATCTAGATGTTACAACCTGCTTCTCATGAAATCCCTTGTTTTGGGAAGGGTTATTTAGCATGTGATTGATAGCAAACCCCAAGCTAAGCTATTCCAAAAATGAACAAGCTCTACTACTACATAATCATAATAATAAATTAATCCTTAATAATAGCTTAAAAACTATTGAACATAAAATTCAAAAGTTTTGTATTATACTGTTTTACATCAATACTATAATATCTTATATCAATGAACTCTCTCTAAATCAAACTTAATCATATTAAATCTAAACCTTAATCACGTTAAGTCAAATAGAAAATACAAAATTAAGCCAGGTATATATTGGCAACTTAATCATATGAAGCTCTCAAAAATGGAGAGAGGGTTCAAAAAAGGATATAAACAAATTTTGTGAGCATTCTAGACAAATTAAAGCATTCAAGCTCTCGTTAAATCTAACCTCACTTTTTATATGGCTTTAAGCTTTATGTTACAACCGTTACATTCACCAAAAAAATATATATATACCTTACCTTTTATATGGCCTTAAGCTCTATGTTACAACCACACTATATATATAGTTTAAAATAATCAATATATTATTATTTTTTAAATATAAAATAATAAATAAATAGTTTTGAAAAAATCTACAAATATTTTAACTTAAAAAAATTGTATAAAGGAGAGGTATTTTAGTAATTGGTAGTAAGTAGTAAATAAAACAAAGATAATGTATTCTATTAATAGGTGGTAGAAAGCACATTTCAAGTCACTATCTTGCCTAATTATCTTTTTAAGCTTTTGTACATGCAAAACTTGTCGATTCAAAAATCCCCTTACTCACTTATCATATGTAAAAATGCCAATGCTTTTGGCATTACTAGTGTAGACAGTGTCAGGTTTAATCTTGGGGTTTTTGATTTCCAAGGTATTGTTTTCCAATTTAGAAGATATGTTGTCAATATTCATATTTTTCAATAATTAGAATTGACTTATCAACCTTTCATTTGACTACTTCACGGAGTGCCACTAGTCCTTCTTTTGGACATCCTCCTTGTTTCTTTCTTCGCTTATTCATAGATTTCCTTTGTCTACTACAGTAGATTTATGAATCCTATCAACTTTTCATACCATCTTAATACACGAATCGTCCTAAGGCCTATATTTTTCTACAATGGTTGACAAGCTCTAACACATTGCAAAGCCAAAATAATCCCCTAGATGCCCTGAAGGCACAAGCATTTCGTAATGACTAAATAACCAATAGATGGTGGCTTTTGATACGTTAATGTGATTAACAAATGGATTAGGGGTTAGGGGTTAGAATATAGTGGGTTACAAGTAAATAGGTGTCTGGATTAGGGGTTAGTGGTTAGTGTCTTGGGTTACTGGATCAGCAGATAAAAGTTAGTGATTTAAGGGATTCACAAGCAATGGGTGGATGAGAGGGTTAGGGGTTAGTGGATTAAGAATTAGCAGGTTAGTGAGCAAATATCCTCCCACAAACCCACTAACTTGTAACACCTACAACCCTTAACTCAATAACACTTAACTCTTAATTGCTAAGCCACTAATCAATATAAACCTTAACCACTTGAACCACTAACTCATATAAGCCCCAACTAACATAACCCTAACCACTTAACCACCAACAAAGCTTTAATCCACCAACCCCTAAACCCTAACCTATATAATCCCCAACCATTAAACCATAGCCATTGACACAACAACCAAATAAACCTTGACCTTTAACTCCTTCATCTTGGGTCACTTAACCTTAACAACCAACACCTTAATTTTGAACCACTAACTCACTAACTAATGACTCCTTAACCCACTAATTTATAACCTATAACTTTTAACCACTAACTCTTAATTCCCAACTCACTAACCCTCAACCCAATCAATCAATTACCTCTAACCTATTAATCAATTAACCACCAATTCTAAACCAAATAAACTGTAACCACCTAATCCTCAAAGCACTACCCATTAACACCTAATTCCTATCCAACTGAGACCTTTATAGGGCAATCTAGTGGATTGTAGTTGACTGAGTGGGGGAAATGTGATTGTGGGAGGAGACTTGAATCTAATCCTTAATCATGTAATTCTTTTTTGTTTTTTAGGGGGGTGGGGGGGTTGCTAGAAAGGACCCTCTTGGAGATTACTTTACTAACCTATTTGAGACCTTTCACATGCTAGATGTGGAATCTGACAAGATTGTCCCAACTTGGACAAATGATAAAAGTTGCATAAAAATCATTGCTAAATATTGGATAGGTTTTTTATGGTTGAACCCTTTTTTAATGAGTAAAGTCAAATTAGTGGTTGTGTCAAGGGGAGCTTCAAATCATCTTCCAATCCTACTATGCCCAAATTCATTGGACTGGAATCCACCAAGCCCTTTAAAACTTAACTATGATTAGTTGTTGGAAGGATATTTTATGGATATTTTGATTAAAAATTAGCAATCTCTAGACCCTCAATTAGGGGATTCTTCCATGAAATAGTTTGTAGACAACATTAAACAAATTAAAAGTGTAATGAAGGAATGGGCTTCCACATTTGCTACAAAATCTCATAAAGATACCAAGGAGGTAGAGGAATGGATCAAATCCCTTTTTGAAAATAATAATAATGGAATATTTTAAGAGGAATAAGCTTAGACTCTCAAGGATACGGTGACAAAAAGGATATGTTGGTAAAGGAGGAGACAACATGGGTGCTTAAAAGTAGGGCCATTTGGATTAAGGAAGGAGATAATAATACAAAGTTTTTTATGAATTTCTTAATCATAGAAAACATAAAAATACTATATTGGAGATACTTTGTTCACTTGGGTCCAAATTAAATACCTATAGCGACATTGTTGAGGTTGGGAGACTTCATTTTAAAACACTTTCAAGATCCCAAAGAAGCAAACATAGGAGAAATGATGAAAATCATAAGCTTATTTCCTAATTTTATAGATGATGGAATCAATAGGGATTTGAAGGCCGAGATTACAACGATGACCTGAAGTCAATACTTGAATATTTTGAAAGAGGAAAAACTCTAGGTCTGGATCATCTCTTAGTAGAATTTTATTTGGGATTGTTTACTCTCGATTCTTGACTGCTCCAATTTGAAAGTCGAAAGTAGACCATTTTACTACCAAATCAACTATCAACAGTGCAATCAACCTGCCATGTGTCAAAATATGATTGGTCCACATATCAAAACTTAGAACATGATAGATCTCGTGTCTGAAGTCCATTTTTTATGAAAGGGTATCGTTAGAAAGATCTTGGCGAGCTCTATACAACTGTGTGTTTCCAATCAACATTTGAAGATTTGTATTTTTTATTTTTGGTCCAATGGGAGATCCACCTAGATCAAAAATCCCCACTGGAAACTTTTGGAACTCCAAAAATTTGAGATTACTTAGTAAACAAGTGAGGGTACAACTCCCTCACCTTTTCGATCTCTATCCATCATTCCTTGCTTGGATGCATTCCTTTAATGCCCACACGAAGATATTCCACATATCATATTCGTGAAGTCCTTAACCTCTTGTCAAAAATGATGTCTTCATGTCGCTCAAAAATGAAGTCCTTAACCTCTTGTCAAAAATGATGTCTTCTAGGTGTTTTCTTGCCCCATAATCAAAAACACGTTTTTCAAAATTGATGGCTTTCCCCAATACGAAATTGGTTGCCATACCTCTCCATTCCCAATGCATTAACTGCCCCAACCAACTTCTGGAAGAATTAAATGATTAGGTGCATAAGTCAAAATGGGTAGTTGAGAGTTATGGGTTCTCTCGTTGACATTTGGCTTTACACTATTGGCTCAAGGGTTTTAATAATCCCCCCCCCATTCCTTATGAAATCATGCCCCCATCTCTTGTTGCATTGCATAGCTAGTTGTGGGTATTTTATTAAATTGCATATTTACATGATGTCTCAATTTATATTGTGCCTGGATAGCACGAGAACCATAGGTATCGATTTTTTTTAATTGTCGATACATAAAACGCTAAATCGATGGCGAGGCCTTGGCCTTGAGCTCCTCACCATGATTAAATAACTGTATTTACATCATGTACAATTTTAATGCAATGAGGTTAAAATCGAGATATTACAACCCGCTTCTCATGAAATCCCTTGTTTTAGGAAGGGTTATTTAGCATGTGATTGAGAGCAAACCCCAAGCTAAGCTATTTCAAAAATGAACAAGCTCTACTACTACATAATCATAATAATAATAATAATAAATTAATCCTTAATAATAGCTTAAGTACTATTGAACATAAAATTCAAAAGTTTTGTATTATAATGTTTTACATCAATACTATAATATCTTATATCAATAAACTCTCTCTAAATCAAACTTAATCATATTAAATCTAAACCTTAATCACGTTAAAAGAGAAAATACAAAATTAAGCAAGCTATATAGTGGCAACTTAATCATATGAAGCTCTCAAAAATGGAGAGAGAGTAAAAAAAAGAATATAAACAAATTTTGTGAGCATTCTAGACAAATTAAAGCATTCAAGCTCTCGTTAAATCTAACCTCACTTTTTATATGGCTTTAAGCTTTATGTTACCATTGTTACATTCACCAAATATATATATATATATATATATACCTTACCTTTTATATGGCCTTAAGCTCTATGTTACAACCACACTATATATATATAGTTTGAAATAATTAATATATTATTATTTTTTAAATATAAATTAAATAAATAAAATAGTTTTGAAAAAATTCACAAATATTTTAACTTAAATTTTTTATATAAAGGAAAGGTATTTTAGTAATTGGTAGTAAGTAGTAAATAAAACAAAGAGAATGTATTCTATTAATAGGTGGTAGAAAGCACATTTTAAGTCACTATCTTGCGTAATTATCTTTTGAAGCTTTTGTACATGCAAAACTTGTTGACTCCAAAATCCCCTTACTCACTTATCATGTGTAAAAATGTCAATGCTTTTGGTATTACTAGTGTAGACAGTGTCAGGTTTAATCTTGGGGTTTTCGATTTCCAAGGCATTGTTCTCCAATTTAGAAGATATGTTGTCGCTATTCATATTTTTCGATAATTAGAATTGACTTATCACCTTTTCATTTGACTACTTCACCTAGTGCCACTAGTCCTTCTTTTGGACATCCTCCTTGTTTCTTTCTTCGCTTATTCATAGCTTTCCTTTGTCTACTACAGTAGATTTCTGAATCCTATCAAATTTTCATGCCATCTTAATACACAAATCGTCCTAAGGCCTATATTTTTCTATAATGGTTGACAAGCTCTAACACATTGCAAAGCCAAAATAATCCCCTAGATGCCTTGGAGGCACAAGCATTTCGTAACGACTAAATAACCAATAGATGGTGGATTTTGATACGTTAATGTGATTAACAAATGGATTAGGGGTTAGGGGTTAGAATATAGTGGGTTACAAGTTAATAGGTGTGTGGATTAGGGGTTAGTGGTTAATGTCTTGGGTTATTGGGTCAACAGATAAAAGTTAGTGATTCAAGGGATTCACAAGCAATGGGTGGATGAGAGGGTTAGGGGTTAGTGGATTAAGAATTAGCGGGTTAGTGAGCAAATATCCTCCCACAAACCCACTAACTTGTAACATCTACAACCCTTAACTCAATAACACTTAACTCTTAATTGCTAAGCCACTAATCAATATAAACCTTAACTACTTGAACCACTAACTCATATAAGCCCCAACTGACATAACCCTAACCACTTAACCACCAACAAAACTTTAATCCACCAACCCCTAAACCCTAACCTATATAATCCCCAACCATTAAACCATAGCCATTGACACACCAACCAAATAAACCTTAACCTTTAACTCCTTCATCTTGGGTCACTTAACCTTAACAACTAACACCTTAACCTTGAACCACTAACTCACTAACTAATGACTCCTTAACCCACTAATTTATAACCTATAACTTTTAACCACTAACTCTTAATTCCCAACTCACTAACCCTCAACCCAATCAATCAATTACCCCTAACCCATTAATCAATTAACCACCAATTCTAAACCAAATAAACCGTAACCACCTAATCCTTAAAGCACTACCATTAACACCTAATTCCTATCCAACTAACCTACCAACTTTATCTCAAACCACTAACCCTTAACCTATTAACTCACTATTAATAAACCTCTAAGCATGGACCCAATAATTATATAAACCCTAATCCTTAATTCACTAACACTTACCCACCAAGCCTTCACTTATTAACCCTCACCCAAAAAGAATAAAACGTTTTATATAGATACTAACAACCAACCCTTACCCCCACAAACACTTTACCAAAACCTGTAGCCCACCACCTTAAATAAAGTAAAGCTTTCATCATAAAAAGGGTAATATGTTAAGTTAAAGTACTTTATATTTTATAATGTGTACATGTTTGGTTTGATCATCAAGGGAAGTATTTGGAATGCATAGACAAAGTGTACTAAGATGGTGATGTTTGGTTCGTTGAGGTCGAGATTGTTCATGCAATTGTACATCGTCTCAGCAGATAAAATGGATTTTACAAAATGTGAGAATCATGTGTTTAGTTTTCAGTATGTTTGATTTTTATGATATATTGTTAGCTTGGATATTTTCCATTTGTTATATCAAATTTTAATTAAAATTTTTCAAAATTATAATATTTAATTGATAAAATTATTGTTTTAATGTAAAATATATAGAGAGAGTATTTAATCCGGTTACAAACTATTTTTAATGATGGGAGAAATATAGTTACATAAAAGTTTTTATCAATTTGGAACTTTAATTGATTTGATAATCTGGATTGATTCAAAATTGAGCAAAACTTTTAATAATATTGTTCTATTAAAAACAAAGATTAGATCGTGGTAGAACTTTTCTCATGCTTGAATATTCTATCATATTTTTATTAGAGTTGTGATAATAAAAATGGTCCATTTGCTACAAGATTAGCTTACTCCATAGATTTGTCATGCTTGGATACCTCCACTTAACCAAATTATAATGTTGACATCTTATATATGCAATCCATAAGCACCCCAAAAAAATGTAGAATTTAGACCAAAAAAAATGTTAAT
This sequence comes from Pseudotsuga menziesii, assembly GCA_001517045.1. NCBI lineage: Eukaryota > Viridiplantae > Streptophyta > Pinopsida > Pinales > Pinaceae > Pseudotsuga > Pseudotsuga menziesii. The sequence goes on from LPNX011052475.1 coordinate 14,565, forward strand.
TTACCTTATCGTTATTTTGAGTGACCGAAAAAAAGCCAAATCATAACATGTTTAAATAACACTGGTAAAACTATAAGAAATACAATGTAAAACTATGAATTTATTTATTCGAAATGATATAAAAATTTGGATTTAATATATATTATAATGTCTAGTTTATGTATCTAAGAGGATGTATCTTATGTTATTTGTAACCAATTAGCTCATGGTCGATTTGATTCAAAATAGGGAACTGATTATTATTTTTGTGTTTACTTTTATTATGTTATTAATATAAATCCTTGACACAAAAGTTTGCTATAAAAGAACAAATTGGCTTTTTATTATTTTCAAGGAATAGTTACACTAAAGAGTAATATGCTCTCTTATTGAAACTTCATCTATTTTTACTCTTCTACAACAACTTGCATCAATATGCTCTCTTATTGAAACTTCATCTATTTTTACTCTTCTACAACAACTTGCATCTTGGACGATCTTTGGATAGGCTTGTCTTTTGCTTCTTTGTCCTTCAGTCTTGGAAAAACCCTTTAACAATAGTTTATCTCTTGTTTCTTAGGTTTGTTCTTGACTGGTCTAGCAAGTCAAGATGTTAAAACATCCAATTAACCAACTATAAGGGACCAAAAAAAATCTACGTTTTTTTCCTCTCAACTCTAAACTCTCCAATCTTATATATGTCTCAAATACTCTAACAACAATCAAACCCCCTTTCATCCTCTTTGTCCATCTCTTTGTTGCCTTGATTGCTCTATCGATTTTCCTTCTATAGGAAAGGGTAAAATATGCTTAGAATGGTTGTTGGAGCCTTTCCATGTATAATCATCTTTGTCTGTGATGGTGTTGACATGGGATGAATTTTTAGTGTTTATTATTTGCAAATCCCAATTATTACTCAACTTGTTCACCATGTGTTGGACATTGGGTTCAGCGCTCCCCGTGAGTTTCGTGACATGGACTAATCGCCTCCCAAGATCCTACCTCTGGCGATTGTGGCGGAGATTAATACCTGTAGGTTTTGTCTAATGACAATCGTGAGTTCAACACTATGCAACACAAGCTTATCAACATGGAGGCTCTCCCCATTATGACAATCTTCCTTATTTTTCTCTAGTATAAAAAGTTGAAAGATTATACGTTTCTTTACTTGTGTTCAACCCAACATTAAATACATACACTATTTTAATACTACTAAAAACATAAGATAAAACTAACAACCCTTTTCTATATTCCATACCCCTACCTTACCTTGCTTTACCTTCCCTAGCTATATGCTATACTCTACTCTACTCTGCCCTGCCCCTACCATCTTCTTTTAGGATGGAGGTTGCAGGTAACTCCCCTTTGCAAAAAGGTGGAAGGTACAGGTAACTTTTCCTTTGAAAGACTCTATGCCATGCTCTGCGCTGCGTTGCCCTACCCCTACCCCCACCACCACCCCCACCACCTTCACCACCTTCTTTTAGGGTGAAGGGTGCAAATAACTTCCCCTTTGCAAAATGGTGAAAGGTATTGGTAACTTTTCCTTTGAAAGACTATGGGATGTCTCCTTATACATCCCACTTGGGCCCACACACTAAGGCTTTAAGTAAGATGGAGGACAAAGGTAACTTTCAACTTCGACCCAACTTTGTTAATAGTTTCACCTTTCACTTTGCTTAAACTTTAACTTAGCCTATATACACGGCGATGCAAAAGTTAGAGGACGAAGACGGAATAACTGACTTTTCTTGATGCCTTTTATATTGTACCTTAAAAGAGACTCTAAATTCAACATACAAAAATTGGAATCTAACATTTACTTTGAGAAAAAGACAAATGTTTTTTAACCTTTTCATCTATAATTAATCCATTTTAAACCATTATTTGTATTTCAAGAGAACCACATCATGTTATAAATGTATGAATCATACCATTGTTGTGTTTTTATTTAATATTTACATGATTTTATAAGGATTTTTATATAACATGAAGATGAAGATAAATAATATAGGAATGTAATTATTTTTTATAAAATGTTTTAGTTTAATGATTTTTTTAATTTTTCAAGTTGATTGTTAATTTTATAGTGGGCCTAATGGTTAAGAGCATGTGTTTCCTCTTAGGAGGTCACGGGTTCAAATCCAGAGGGGGTAGTGTATGTACACCTCTGTAGACTTTAGCAGTTAAATCGCTGCGCATAGGGGGGTCCCTTGTCCCACAATCAAGGGGGTCTCATACACCAATTTGGTGTCTCGCTTGGCGGTGACCTTAACAATAGATTATTATTATTATTATTATTATTATTATTATTATTAATTATTTCACTTTGGATCAAGGTTTTAAAAAAAAAAATTAAGATCATGTTATTATTTTTATTTAGAGGAATTTGTAATGGGTGGAGATTATTTACTATATATTTAAATATTATTATTTTTATTTAAAGCAATTTGTAATTGGTTGAGATTATTTAATATATATTTAAATATTTTTATTTTTATTTAGAGGAATTTGTAATTGTTAGAGATTATTTAATATATATTTAAATTTAGTATTTTATCTTTAAAGGTTAGCTCAAGTAGTTATGAATTAAATATGACATTTCTCAATAAAAAAATGGGGAGTTCATGGGTTTGACTCTCTTGATCTCTTTGAGGTTAGGATCTATAGTCTAGGTTGATGGTTTACCTCATTTGCCATCCATGAATCATGAGTAGTATTTGAAGAGTGACACTTATAAAATATATAGTTTTTAAGATTTTTACATAAAGTTAAAGTTAAATGAAGAATGTATGATCATTTTTATTTTTATTATATTTCAAAATTAATTAAGATTTTTTTATAAGATTTTTAAATTCAACTAAATGATTTTTTTTAGAGAATGATGTTTTCATTCAAATGTACATATTTTTTTTACAATATTGTTGAATTTAAATTATATTAAATGTTAATAGATGTCCATAATTGGATATTGTTTTGCTCATTAAGACTGCTAATATGAAATCATGGAAGAACTGGTTTGAAGCCAGGGAATGGGTTTCACATTAACCTCTCATATGGGTGGTCAATGAATTTTAGGTGACATGGTGTAGAAGGGGAGAAAGAAGTCTTTCAACAAATAATTATTTTATTTTTCTCTTTTTAAGAGTTAATATATGGCTATTAGGGTTTATTTCACCAAGTAGACAGTGTTGTTGCTTGCAAGTTCAGTTTACCTATAACATCAAACTTTATGTTACATGCCAACACTAAGTTACAATCGTTGAATCATTTTATGAGGAAAATGATTCAACTATTAAACATGTACAAGGATGCATATGTTAACTATTGGTGCAATTAACTATTTTTTAAGAGCTAATATATGGTTTTTACGGTTTATTCACTAAGTACAGTTTTTTCCACATAGTAAGCCTAACCATGTCCATACTACTACTTACAAGATCGATTTACTTGGAATATAAAACTTCATGTTGAGTGTTAACACTTTGGGATCTACATGTAAAAAGTGGGTCATGACTATTGAATCATTTTATGAGAAAATTAATTTGGCTATCATACACTTAAAGTTAAAGGCATTTGAAATTTATCAATAGAATTCACGATGAATTTGAATCTCCTCCATGCACTCTCTACTTCATTTCCTCTCAAACAATGTTTGGTGTGGTCTAAATATGAAGGATGAGTTTCACGTTGACCTCTCATATTACTGATGGAAAAGCAATGAAGATTAGGCGACGCAGTGCAGAAGGGGAGAGAGAAGTCTCTAGATGAATAACCAATTTCATTCCTTCCTTTTAAGATTTGCATCTCTATTGACAAATTGGCACAATAATGCCCAAGTCACAACAACTTAGGAACTCTTCTTACATGCAAAGTTTTATAAATTTTGTCTCACATTTGGACAAGTTCATGTATATTGCCACCTTCACACCAATATTACTATTGTTATCATTTTCCTATTTACAAGATTCTTTGTGGCTAAATAATATTTTTTGGTGCACAAAAAATCAATTGTTGTAATATGAATACTGAGTTCATGGGTTCCACAAATTCAAAGGGCACATATTTATGGATAGTAACTTAAGTTTTACACCATGGAGGAGTTGTTAGTTGACTATGGCTAATGGGAGGAGCGAATCCCTAGGTACATTTCCCATACATATTGAAATCCCATTGGCATTTAGGGGATGTTCAAAAACACACAAGAGATGGTGACAGTACATCCTTCAAAGGATTCACATACTATGGGATAAGTAGGTGGCAGTAGGTCCTTGGCAGCAGGGACAAACAATAGTACAACATATGTACCCAAGGAGGTCATTGGGGAGAATTTGGCAAGCAAACCTTTCAATATCTCGAATAAGGTTTTGACCATAAGTAATGACATAGTTATTTCCTTTTTATATCCTCTGACAAAATCAATCCAAGAGAAAACCCTACCCATTGATGGATTGAAGGTAGAGTTTGTGCAAAATAGTCAAAGGGATGGAGAGGTAGGGATTACGTGTCCTGAGGAGCTAGGAGGTTCCATAGTGGATGGGTTAATAGATCATAAAGTAGGCCTAGCTATGAATGCATCCAAGGATCAAGGGAAGGAGCCTCCATGAATCAGGAAGAGGAAGTGTATTAGATCCTATCCAAAATGAGTGAATATGGCTATTGGTAAGGAGGTACATATAGTAGAAGTAGAAGGTAAAATGGAAAGGCTTATTGTCACGTCCCCATCCCTTAAACCGCCGAAGAGGACGCGACGAACACCACGAATAGCCAGGCAAACAGCCCCATGAACATAAACAACATCAATGCTGGAATTAAAACTTACAAGCATACATAGATGCAGAATGAATCAACATTCCGTGGAAGCAACACACATACATTTCTAGCATAAAACATGTTCATCATAATTCATTATACAATAGATATAAATTACGTAGACAAAACAGCCAAGATTACTTATCTTCCGATGAAGAATCCCCCAACCAGCTACGTCGCTGCAACGTTCCACCCAACCATAGGCCAGCGTGCTCATCAATCTCTTAGCAACACTACCACCCCCGAGCTGGGCATGATTCCTCCAAGGATAAGGGTCAATGCAGGCTTACATATAGCCGAGGGACACAATCGGCAACCAACACCGCTGGGTTTATCAGGCCATCAACAAACCGACCAAGCCAGCACCGTCCAAAGACCAACCACTGCTTACACGCAGCAAAACAATCCCTTCACATCCCTGTGAAGAAGGCAAGGACAACCAGGGATAATCCCAAACATCTAATGAGCACAGCTGAAGCCCACAAGGCAACTCTGAGTTGTTGTTGGCCCTAACGTGGCCAAAACAACTCAGCAACAACACCCAAAGAATGTATGCAACCTCAACAACCAAGAAGCAAGCCCCAGGCCAGGGTGAATCAACAGCCCAAGCACACAATGAAACTATGGCGACCTTACACAGCCCCAAACATATCAGCAAACAGGGGAGAGAAGCAACAGCCCCAAATTGAAAACCAGTGAACACAGCTCCACTAAGAATGCACAGTGGCCCAAAACGTAATTGGACACCACAGCCAACAAAAGGCAGGGAGGATGACAGCTCCCGTCCCACAATGAAATAGCGGAAGAATACACAGTCTGACAATGGAGAGAAACAGACTCTCGGTGTGGATGGAAGGAAAGAACAACCGCGGACCACAGTTGACAGCACACACGGCCATAATCGACAGGGGAACATATACTTACCACCGAATTGGTGTGAAACACACAGGCATACAGCCCAGAGCGTGAGGAAACCAACGCAGAACTCTTGTGCATGAGGAAAATGAGCAAGACTTTCGCCCCTGCGTGAGAGTGAATAGCTCCACTCATGCGCGTGGATGAACAACCACGTGAGGAAAGAGTAGACCGTCTCTCTACACGCCCCTGCGTGAGAGTGAACCGACCTCCGCGTGAGGAAAAACCGAACCTTCTCTGCGCGTGAGGAAGATGAACATACCATCGAGAGAACGGGGGGATGGAGTCGTGGGAGGGAGGAGTGAATGTAGTTGTGGGTGGAGTGGACGCGCGGGCAAGGGACTGACAGTCCTGTCACCCCACTCCCAAAAGCAATAACTGCCCCCAACCACCACCAGCCATAACTGCCTCAACTACTCAACCAAAACAATAAAGAGGTTGGAAGAGGTTGGATGAGACAAGAAAGGTGACAAAACAACAAGGTGGCAACACATGGGTTTTTCCCCCATAAACCAAGGTTTGACATCCCCCACACCCTTATCCTTTGGAACCATGCCCTTTTCATTCAACGTTGCATTGACGTAGCTGGTTGTGGTTTTAGTTTTATTTGATGTGCGTGTTTACATGATGCCAACCATAATGTGCCGGATAGCACGATATACCATCGACAACTATCCCCATTGCCGAAACATAGACAACCAAATCGATGGTGGGGCTTTTGCCTTTAGCTCCTCACCACGATTAATTACATTATATACATCATGCAAATGGGGTCAACACCGGGGACGTTACACTTATCATGGGAAGATTTATAGGAAAGTTGGTCAAAATCGATACTTTAAAGGGATAGTTGAAGAGAAATGGAGTCCTATTTTAGGTTATATTCCTACTCTCCATGTATTGATTCATAATGCTTATGTTTTTTATTCAAAGTAATGTATGATGCTTTACTAGTGTTGGGAAAACCTTCATAGTGGGGACGTTGATCACTCTGCCTCAAGTAATGGCAGTTGGTATTTGACTCAAGAAGATAACCAAATTATGTGCAAAAGGTTAGGGTTTTGTGACCAAGGATCCCTCTAGAACTATGGCATGAAAAAATTATGGAAATGGTGGGAAATTCTATTGAGAAATTCGTCGCTTTTGAAACTAGGTAGTTGGAAAAATTTTCTAGGAGGATGGACCGCATCCTAGTTGAATTGAATTTGTGAGAAGAGTTTCTAGTGAACATGAAGATAGAGGGGGTGTCTAAAAAAATCATTGTGGATATCAATTTTTTAGACACTCCCTATATATTCATTGTGGATAAAAGGGGAAAGAGTTTAGTTTTTTCAATGTGTATGGACCCTATGGGGAAATAAGTCCTTTTTGGGGCAATCTAGTGGATTGTAGTTGACTGAGTGGGGTAAATGTGATTGTGGGAGGAGACTTGAATCTAATCCTTAGTCATGTAATTCTTTTTTGTTTTTTAGGGTGGGGGGGGTTGCTAGAAAGGACCCTCTTGGAGATTACTTTACTAACCTATTTGAAACCTTTCACATGCTAGATGTGGAATCTGACAAGATTGTCCCAACTTGGACAAATGCTAAAAGTTGCATAAAAATCATTGCTAAATATTGTATAGGTTTTTTATGGTTGAACCCTTTTTTAATGAGTAAAGTCAAATTAGTGGTTGTGTCAAGGGGAGCTTCAAATCATCTTCCAATCCTACTATGCCCAAATTCATTGGACTGGAATCCACCAAGCCCTTTAAAACTTAACTATGATTAGTTCTTGGAAGGATATTTTATAAATATTTTGATTAAAAATTAGCAATCTCTAGACCCTCAATTAGGGGATTCTTCCATGAAATAGTTTGTAGACAACATTAAACAAATTGAAAGTGTAATGAAGGAATGGGCTTCTACATTTGCTACAAAATCTCATAAAGATACCAAGGAGGTAGAGGAATGGATCAAATCCCTTTTTGAAAATAATAATAATGGAATATTTTAAGAGGAATAAGCTCAACCTCTCAAGGATACGGTGACAAAAAGGATATGTTGGTAAAGGAGGAGACAACATGGGTGCTTAAAAGTAGGGCCATTTGGATTAAGGAAGGAGATAATAATACAAAGTTTTTTATGAATTTCTTAATCATAGAAAACATAAAAATACTATATTGGAGATACTTTGTTCACTTGGGTCCAAATTAAATACCTATAGAGACATTGTAGAGGTTGGGAGACTTCATTTTAAAACACTTTCAAGATCCCAAAGAAGCAAACATAGGAAAAATGATGATAATCATAAGCGTATTTCCTAATTTTATAGATGAGGGAATAAATAGGGATTTGAAGGCTGAGATTACAATGATGACCTGAAGTCAATACTTGAATATTTTGAAAGAGGAAAAAATCTAGGTCTAGATCATCTCTTAGTAGAATTTTATTTGGGATTGTTTACTCTCGATTCTTGACTGCTCCAATTTGAAGGTCGAAAGTAGACCATTTTACTGCCAAATCAACTATCACCAGTGCAATCAACTTGCCATGTGTCAAAATATGATTGGTCCACATATTAAAACTTATAACGTGATAGATCTCATGTCTAAGGTCCATTTTTTATGAAAGGGTATCGTTAGAAAGACCTTGGCGAGCTCTATACATCTGTGTGTTTCCAATCAACATTTGAAGATTTTTATTTTTTTTTATTTTTGGTCTAATGGGAGATCCACCTAGATCAAAACTCCCCACTGGAAACTTTTGGAACTCAAAAATTTGAGATTACTTAGTAAACAAGTGAGGGTACAACTCCCTCACCTTTTCGATCTATATCCATCATTCCTTGCTTGGATGCATTCCTTTTATGCCCACACGAAGATATTCCACATATCATATTCATGAAGTCCTTAACCTCTTGTCAAAAATGATGTCTTCATGTCGCTCATCAAGATATTCAATTGCAAAGTCATCAACAAAAGGAACATGAACATTCTCCTCTTGATCCATGATCATTAGAGGTTCATACAATTTCAAATTTTCTACATTCACAATCGATTACATCCGCATGTATAGAGGTATATCTAACTGAAAAGCATTATTGCCATCTTTGTCCAAGATTGTGAAGGGTCCATACCTAAGTGGTTTAAGCTTTTTTCCTTCACCTTGAAGTCGATATTTGTTGATATGAAAATGATGATGTACACGACGTTGGTCATGCCTTTCTTTATATTTGGCTTGTATTTTATCAAATTGTTCATGTATTACATGGTATACCACTTGAATATGTTGAATAAAATTCAAAGCTCTATCTACATTAACCGATCCATCTTCAACAAAATATTTTCCATAGACAAAGTCTAAAGGAGACTTTGGCAAATACCCAAAACATGTATCAAATGGAGACCTTTGTGTAGAGAGATAATGGCACGGTTGTAGGCATGTTGCACATAATTTGATTTCTCATCCTAAAACCTAGGATGCTTAACACAATATCCTCAAAGTAGTTGTACCATTGTGCGATTGATTATTTCAATCTGACGGTTAGTTTGTGGATGGAAAGCAGTGCTCTTTTTTAACTTGGTGTCCATAAGTTCCCACAAAGTTAACCAAAACTTCCCAAGGAGGCAGGAATCCTGATCCGATACATTGGAAGTGGATAACCCAAATTGAAACCAAACATTATGGAAAAACAATTGAGTAGTCAACTCTATTGTGACCTACTTTTTACTATCAGAATATTAAAAACTGATTTCATACTTATATTTTGATTCATTTCCTAGGTGTTTAATAGGTAGTTTGCCACCATTTACCTTCATTGCTCGACATTTTCCATTATTATCCATAGGAGCGCACTTAGAAAGATCATGGATATTTTTACTTCTTTTTAGACTATCCAAAATAGTAGAGGCGCACTTCCTTCTTTTTACTACTTTTGTCCTTCTTCTTCTACTTTTCAATGGATAAGGATAAAACTAGTCACATGACATCTGCCTTGTTTTTTTCCAACACATCCTCCATTATTTTCTCTCCAAAATTCATGCATTGACTTCTTTTCCTTCACTCATTAGTTGACCATACTATTTTGTCTTTCATGAGGTCCATGACATATTATGAAAATGATTTTGACACCTTGGGTTTTTTTTTACTTTAAAGTAAGTCTACTTTTGTGATCCTTTCAAATTCCTTCTTCAGATTTTGAATCTATGATGTAATTATATATTTGGACAACCATTTCATTGCCCAAGTTTGGATAATGTACCATTATGCAATAGATTTTTATTGTGTGCATCAATTCAATATATGTTTTGGAGTGGTCTTTGCTAGTTTTGCTTAACAATTTTTGTGAGAATAATTGTTTGCTTCAAAGATCAACATGTGTATTATTTTTCACATGGTATCAGAGTGCATTGAGTAGTATTATTCTCCTATCTATTGTTTGCATGATCGAATTTAAACTCATAAGGGTGCAATCCATTCTCATAAGGGTGAAAGCAGTGAAGCCATGGAGCAATCTCAATTGATCATCTTGACTCCATTCAATACTTTGATTGGAAGGTACATATGGAGATTTTGTTGAGGAGAAAGGGCCTCTATGTGGTGACTATGGCTACTAAAAATGATCCTAGTGCAACAATAAAGAAGGAAAAGTGGCACAGCATAAGAGATGAAGCGTATGGTATCTCATGTCTCAATACTTCTAGGGATTTTCTTTTCCATCTATATGGACTCACAATAGATAATGAAGTTTGGGTTAAGCTTCAAACTTTGTTTGTAAATAACGAATGAATTGAGAGGCCATCAACTAGAGAATGAGCTAATCTCAATTTTGAGACCTTACGAGACTACTTCTCCAAGTTTAAATCCTTAGGTCTTCAATTGAAGCAGTGTGGGATTGAAAAGAAAGATTAGCAGTTGATTTTGGCCATTCTTTTAAAATTGGTCCCTCACTATTTAGTCTTTGTTTTGACTTTCCATGCCACCAAACTCACAATTCAAACTGGAAGATGTATACAATGGAGAAATTCATGGAATCACTAACTCAAGAGCAATACAAGTTGGTCTTGATGGGTCCATAAATCCATCTAAAGACCAAGCTTTGGCTGCTAGAGATTCAAAGAATTCAAAGGAAAAGAAGAAGACTAATTCAAAGAATCCACCAGATCAAAATAAAGAGAAGAAGAAGGATCAAGAGGAGTCCTCAAGTTCCAAGAAGAATCCACAAAAAAAGAAGGAAAAGAGTAAGTGCACATACTACAATATGGGATTTCATCATGCGATTTCCTACATGAAGAAGAAAACTGATATGATGTCACAACTTCTTGATAAGAACAACATCTCACTTCTAGACAACGCAAATAAGAAGGAAGGAGTTTCAAATTTTGAAGCCAATGAGAGAGTTCATGCTTTTATGGAAATCACAACAAAATCTTCCTCTTTCATCATTAATTCAAGGGAATCCATGCATATGGTGTCCACAAGGGAGTATATTTCCTCTCTTGATTCTTCTGCTGGTCCAATAATTGTTTTGGGAGATGACTATGAAACTACATCCAAATGGAAGGGTAGAATAGATCTTGACCATGGTTCCTTCACTAATGTCTTGTTTGTCCTAGGTCTTGCTGGAAATATCTTATTAGTCTATCAGATGACTCACAGTGGGTCTCCTAGAAAGGTCATCTTCACCCCCAATGTTGTGGAAATCTATGAAATTTCTACTGGTAGAGTTGTTTCCATAGGTATTGTTGATCATAGATCAAAAGTCTATAATTTTTCTCACTTTATGTCTTTCTTATCACACTCTAATTTCCTCACTCATGCGAATGAAGCAAGAAAATTGTGGCATGAAATATCTGGACACCTTAACTACAAGTACTTATCTGATTTGCATGAAAAGAACTTGGTTATAGGGCTGCCTAACATCAAAGTTTCCAAAGACATCTTTGAAGGTTGCATCCTTGGAAAAGACCCTAAGCATAAGTATGAGAGAGCTAAGTTTAAGAAAACCTATAAGACCTTGATCATATTCACAGTCATATATCAAGACCATTCCCCATTTTGTCTTTGAGTAATGTCAAATATGTCCTTACATTCATTGATGAATTTTCCAGATATTGTTGGGTCTTCTTTCTCCAATTCGAGTAAGGAGTCTTTGGTTTTTTCAAGAATTTTAAAGACTCGGTAGAAAATTTGTCTAGTAGGAAAATCAAGTCCCTTATAACTAATAATGGTGGGGAGTACATAAAATATTATTTTCAGAAACTCTATGCAGATGTTGGGATCTAAATGCATCATACAATTCCATACACACCTCAACAAAATGAAGTTGTTGACAGGAAGAACAAATCGCTCAAGGAGATGGCTACTTGCATGTTGGAGTCCAAATATTTGTCTCCAAAACTTTGGGTCGAAGCTATAAACTGTGCACCCTACATTTAAAATAGTGTGCTACATAAATCCTTAAAGGGAATCACTCCTTTTGAATCTTGGACTGGACACAAGCCAGATGTATCTTATTCCAAAAAATTTGGCTCAAAGGCATGAGCTAGAATTCCTCCTGAGAAGAGAAGGGATCTACAGTCCCAAATAAAACCATGCATAGTTTTTGGATATCCAGAATACTCCAAGGGTTACAAGTTGCTTAATATGACCACTCAAAAATCCTTCATTGAAAGGAGTGTTCATTTTAAAGAATAACCTTTGCAACCAATTGAAGTTGGAGAATCTTCTTAACCACCAAATGTTGAAGTGAGTAAATTTTCTCATGATATTTCTGATTTTGATGTTTTTTATGATGAATAATACATGATTGTAGATACAATCACACCTACAAGGCCTAAGTGGGATGCAAAAACAATTCAAGCAACTGGAGAACTTGTGGGTGGTCTTCAAGATCCTAGGAGGACTAGGTCTTAGTTTGAAAATGCTCTTTTTGTAAAAGATCCATATCTTCCTAAAAAGTGTTATTTTATTGTTGAATATAATCCTCAGTCATATGAAGAAGCCACACGTGACCCAAGATGGAAGGATTCCATGGATGAAGGATTTCATTCACTACAAAAGAATAGAGCATGGGAGCTAGTCTCTCTCCCACTTTGCAGAAAGGTAGTCAAGTGGAAGTGGATTTTTCAGACAAAGTTTTCTACTGATGGTGAAACAATGAAGTACAAAGAAAGGTTAGTGGCTAAGGGATTCTCTCTAGTCTAAGTCCTTGACTATAATGAGACCATTACACCAGTTTCAAAGGTGGATTCAATCAAAGTAGTTTTGGCCATTGCAGCATCCAAGCATTGGGAAGTGCATCACATGGATGTAAAAAGTGCTTTCCTCCATGGATATATCATGGAGGAGATGTATATGCAGCATATAGAAGGCTATGTTTTTGACCCCTCTCTTTTGTGCAGGTTGAAGAATTTATTGAACGGGCTTAAGCAAGATCCTAGAGCTTGGTATGCCTAGATGGACAATTTTCTCCTATCATGGAGTATCAACAGATGCAAATCTGATCCAAATGTTTATATGAAGATAATCAATGGATCTATTTTGATTATTGTGTTATATATTGATTACCCTTTTATCTTAGGAATATCCATTGATCATATTGCTTCAATGAATACTACTTTGGATCAAGATTTTTCCATAACTGATTTGGGAATACTTAGACAATTTTTGGGACTTGAGATTTCTTAATCTGAATCAAGAAATAAAGTATCTCGGTCAAAGTATGCATCAGATATGATAAAGAAATTCAATATGGGAGAGTTCAATCCATCCAAAGCTCATTTCCTTTCAGGAGTTCGACTTGAATATGTAGAATCTACTCCCTTAGTGAACAACACCCTGTATAGACAACTAGTTGGCAATTTGTTGTATCTTACACACACTCGACTTGATATTGCATATACAATAAATCTAGCTTTGAGGTACATGGAGAAGCCACTTGATATTCATTGGAGGGTATCTAGAATGATCTTGCACTATGTGCAAGGAACCAAGACTCATGAGATTCTTTATGTTGTTTGTTCTTCATTGGATTTTCATGGTTTTTAGTCTTTGATTATGTTGGTGATGGCTCAAACCAAAAATCAACTTCCATATTTGTTTTCATGCTTGGATAAGGACATATCTATTGTTTAATTAAGAAGCAAATTGCAATTTCACTATCTTCAGCAGAGCCCACATACTGAGGAGTTCTGAATGCAACAACTCAGTGTGTGTGGTTGCAAGGTATACTTTTAGAGTTTGGGATTGAATTTAGCACTCCCACCGTCATCTTTTGTGACATTAAGAGTGTTATAAGGATCTCAACCAGCCCAATACAGAGGAAATGAACCAAGCATATAGAGATTCATATGCACTACATCGGAGGCCTAGTGCATGATCGAATATTTGTTATGCAATATTGCCCATCTTGTGAGAAAGTTGCAGCCATATTCAACAAAGAATTATTAGAGAATACTTTTAGCCATCTTAGATAACTATTTGGGATGGGTGAACACCTGGTGAATAAGGATTTACAAGTGAAGTTTCACAATTTTGTTCATGTCCATGTTTTGAGGGGAGGTTTTTTCCCATGAGGTTTTCCTTCTTTCCTTGGTTTGGACAAGCAGTATGTTAAAAGGTTGCTAAACCTTGTTTCTAGGCCATATATTTATGATATTTCACATAAATTCAGGCTTAATGGGGGTGTTATAATATTAAAAACCTATTCCATACTTACGATATAAGTTACTAATCATTTTGATTAATTACCTATGTGTTTACTAGGTAGTTGGCCACCATTTGCCTTTATTGGTCAACATTTTCCATTATTATCCATAAGAGTGCACTTAGAAAGGTCATGGATAAGATTCTAACTGCTTTCCAGACTATCAATAATAGTAGAAGCAAGCTTCCTGGTTTTAATAGCTTTTGTCCTACTTTTTCTGTTTTTTAGTGGATAAGGATGAAGCTAGTCACATGGAAAACTGCTTTGGTTTTTGGACAACAAATTCTCCATCATATTCTTTCCAAAATCCATGCTTTGATTTCTTTTCCATTACTCATTATCTAACCATATTGTTTTGGATAATTCGTGAGTTACTTGACAGATTAGGAAAGTGATTTTGACACCTTGGGGGTTTTTTTGCTTTAAAGTAAGCCTACTTTTGTGAGCCTTTTGAATGCCTTCTTTGATTTCGAATATTTGATGTAATTATATATTTGGAAAAACATTTCATTACCCAATTTTGGTTTATGTACCATTATGCAATATATTTTTATTGTGTGCATCAATTCAATGTCTATTTTCGATTGAACTTTGCTAGTTTTGCTTAACATTTGTTGTGAAAACAATTGTTTGCTTCACATATCATCTCATGAAGTGATTTTCACATTTACAAGGAATTAAAATTCTCATTTTACTGATCCTATCCACAACCACATAAAATTAATCATGACCTTTCCTAAACATAGGCAACCCTCCCATAAAATCCATAGACACACTTTCCCACGGACGAGAAGGTAAAGGGAGTGGAGTGTACAAACACAAATTTCTATGATTTGGCTTGCTAGTAGCACACACAAAACATCCCTTTAAATATTTGGATACAATTTCATCCATCCGAGGCCAATAGCAATACCTCTAGAGCTAAGCTACTGCCTTACCTACACCAAAATGACAAGATATAATAGAAGTATGGGATTCTCTTATTACAGGCAGTCTTTCACTCTGTGCAATACAAATTTTGCCAAGGTGATACAATAACTTATCATTAATGTGATTGCTCAATTCTTCATTTTGTGTGCCATTTATTAAAGATTCATACACATCTTTGAAGTCTTCATCCTATGTGTATTGTTCAATGTAATTGCCATGAGCCAATGGACTATTTTGCAAAATACTCAATGCAATTGTTGGAGGTCTTGATAACATGTATGCAACTTCATTAAGAATTATTTTTTATACTTAATGACTAAGTGAAAATTTTGTATAAATCCCATCCATCTAAAATGTTGTGACTGTCGTAGCTTAGTTTATGATTGAAGATATTATAAGGGTTGATTATCGATATGTATGATTGTTTCTTTACCCATTAAATAATGTTTCCCCTTCTTCACACTTTGTACTAATTCATACAACTCTATCATATATGGTATAGTTAGCTACTGCTTCAAAGAATAATTCTTATGTTGTATTAAGACTTCCCCCATGGCATATCCACTAGTATCATCAGTCTCGAATGGTTGTTGTAGATTCGACAATGCAAGAACTGGTGTTGTACTGATCTTTTCTTTCAAAGTGTTGAAGGCATGTTTTTATTTTCCTCCCCATTGGAAAACATGTTTCACACTTGTCAAAGCATATAAAGGAGCAACAATAAATGAGAAGTTAGCAATAAACTTCCTCTAGTATTGGGATGCTCCCATGAAGCTTCTAACTTCGGTGACATTAGTTGGCTTGGGCCAATTATGAATGACCTTAACTTTAGAGGGATCTTTTCTCATTTCAACACCCCCTTCAATGTAACCCAAATAAACTAAATATGTTCCCCCAAACTCATATTTAAACATATTTAAATACAATCTCTCCCTTGCTAAGACATCTAAGACCCATCTTACATACTTGATATCATTTTCCCAAGTTCACCTAAAAATATAATATCATCTTAGGAGACTATTACAAAGTCGTCAATGAATGGCCTAAATACATCATTCATAATCCTGATGAATGTAGTGGGAGCATTACAAAGCCCAAAGGCCATAACCAACCATTCATACAAACCCTATTTAGTTTTAAAAGTAGTTTTCCATATATCATTTTCATGAATTCTAATCCGATGGTAACCACTTCGCAAGTCTAACTTAGTGAAATAAATGGCATTCTTCAACTGATACAAAATATCATCAATATGAGGAAGAGGATATTGATTTAATACCGTTATTTTGTTTAGATCTCAAAAATCAATGTTGATCTACCATGTGCCATCTTTCTCTAGAACAACTACTATAGGTGATCCGCATGGCGAAGAGTTGGGATGGATGAACCCCTTCTCAATCGACTTAATAGATGAGTCTAAAATGTTTGAGACCGATCCCACTTGGGCCTCTTTTATAAATTATATGAAGGAACAATATTTCCCTATGGGAAACTATGATGACCAGTACATGAGATGGACCACACTACATCAAGAGAGGGACCAAACTATGCCAGAGTACACCAACAACTTTTATACCTTGCACACAAAAATGGGTATCAGAGACTCTGAGCAGCAAATGGTTTTGAAATATTGTAGTGGCCTACATTGATACATACAAACATAGATGGTGATATGGATTTAATAGGATCTTATTAACTATGAATTGTGTGATTTTGTGTAAATGATTTTAAACAATAAATTCTCTAAGGAAGATTTTAAAATGACAATTCTTAAAACATAATGTGAAAATAAAGGGAATGCAAATAAACACAAATGTAAACCATAAAGTGAAGATTGTCAAATGATAACGAAGTTCAACACTAAAGGCCTATGTCTCTAGGTCCACGTCTAATGTGACCGATTCAATTGATTCTTCAAATGTTGTTTGATTACATCAACATGGAGGCTTCTATGTAAAAAATTTGTTAATTGTAGAATCAGGCTACACAATGTGACTCTAAACTTTGCCAAAGACCCCCTCTTACATGCAATATGATAAACTTCATATCTTGTGTTGTACAGAACTACCTCATATCCGTTTGAACTTCGACGCTATGTCGACGATGCTCTATCAACAATCGATGCTCAACCATTGATGATGCTCATGTTTTGAATGTGGGTTAAAATGGAGAACGTAATTGGTTTTGGATTGAAAGAGCATGCACCCAACCGGGATACAAATCTGATTTCGTGCTCAAATTAACCTTCAGGATAAAATCCAAGATTGAATGCATGGATTCCAAATGGAAAAACCTGATTCCAAATGGGAAATCCAAATATGCAGGTGTGACTTCTAGACTCAATCTTGGTCGTTGATGTAGATTAACCATCAATTATTATAAACCGTTGATCCCGACCGTTTCGATGGCGACTTTGTTGATCCTGACCATGCCGATATCGATTGTTCCGATCTTATTGTGTTGTTGTTGACTATGTTGATGTCGACTCCATCGATGTTGATTGCGTCGATGTCGAAAGTCCAACCGTTAAACAATACAAAATTTATTATCGACGTTTTAATCCCGATTGCGGAAGTTGAACATCGGGACTCCAAACAACACACAGAGTCCTTGCCAATGTTCCAATCCCAACTTTTCTTATCCCAATTGCGGAAGTCAGAAGTCGAAACTGTCAAACCAATTCACATAATGAACATCCTAACTCCCAAATGTTATGATCTTGGCGTTAAAAGTTGGAAGTCGACATGGGCATATCAACTCCTGTAAAAACCATCCCGACTCTCGATTCTCGACTGTTCCGATTCGAAAGACGAACGTAGACCATGTTATTGCCAACACGACCTCCAACTATGCAATGATCCTACCACATGTCGAAAGATGATTGGTCCACGTATCAAAACTTTAAAATGTGATATATTTCACATCTAAATTCTGACTTTTTATGAAACAAGTATCATCGGAAAGATATCAGTGAGCTGTATCCAACTGTGTGCTTTCGACAAACCTTTGAATATTTTTATTTTTATTTTGGGTCTATTAGGAGATCCACCTAGATCAGATGGAATTTCGAGACATCTCTTCAATGGGAATCACTCATCAGTATGTTGTCAAAGTAGAGCATAAATTTTAGCAAAAGAATAAGTGGAGTTTTGGATGTGAAAATCCACCACAACAAAGGCATGGAAAAGTAATCCTAGAGTCACAAAACAAAGAATAGCACAAGGATAACTAACCTTAAGAAAACCCATTCAAGAAGGGTAATGGAAATGTTAATAAGGACACTGGAAAGTGGTGCGAGTTGCACAAAATCCCCTAGCATAACACTAGTGAATGTCACTCAAAGAAATCATTAATGGTTGATATCAAAGCTTCAGAATTAGATCCCAATTCCAACTCTGATTCAGAACCTAACATCATAGTTGCATACACAGGGAAGTGGATCATTGATGCAAAACCCACTACCATCATCACCACCACATAGATTCATCCAGAGGAATTAGAGGGGTTAGAGGAAGATGAGCACCTCTTCCACTCACAAATGTGGGTGAAGAGAATCCTCCTACATTGTTTTGTCAACAACGACAGCCAAAAGAAACTAATCTAAGCATAATTCATCAAGAGATTGGAGCTACCAACAACACCACACCTACAACCATACACCACTGGTTGGTTAAGTCAAGGACAAGGTATTTTTGTTAGTCATCAGTTCCATCTACCATACACCATCAAGTCTTTAAAATACAAGGTACTATGTGATGTGGCCCCACTTGAAGTCTGTTATGTTCTTTTAGGACAACCATATATGTGGAAGCACCAAGCAGTGCAGGAAGATAATCTCCCACAGTATGAAATTTTGACCTCTTCATAATTGCCTTAGAAGGTGAACATCATATCACTGAGACCTCCACAATATTTACACGGGGTCCTTCTACTTCAAAGAGACAAGAATAATACATAGGAATTGTTTCCTCACCTATCCAAGTACCTCTATAGTGCAAGAAAAAGCATTAAAGGTGCTCATGTAGAAAGGAATAAACCACACTGGTTCAAACCAAGGATAATCGAGAAATCAAAATTGTTGAACAATTCCAGTGCATCCATCAACAACAATTACAAATTTATTACATTTTAAAAGTAAGGCATCTTCTTCACCTCAACAATTTACTCATCGGGAGCTCAAATCGGCACATAGTTTGACATATGATGAGGGACTTAACACAATGGAGACCATTGCTTCTTAAAGGGGAGATTGATCCAGACGGATATCGATGGCCACCTAACTATTCCATTGGCTCAAGACAATTGTTCTAGCTTGGTAGTTTTCAGATCGGAGGGCTACTCCAAATAGATATTAGTGGCCACCCACCTATTCCACGATCTCAAGACAATTTTTCTAGTTTGGTGGTTTTTATGGATTTTCATGTCCAAAACTTCAAAGGTCGTTTTGAGGCCCTAAACGATGTTTTTTGGTAATGTAGGAGTCCATGAATCACCAAAGACATTTCGGATGTCCAAAATGTGTTTTCCTTGGTTATTACACTAAGAGGCACTCTACAGCCCAGTATGAGGGAGATCTTGTAACGTTTGTCATGAGGAGATATTGTAACGTTTGCCGATATTTAGTCGGCCAAAAATAATATTGCCTAGTATGGGAGAGATGTTGTAACATTTGTTACTAACAAAATAATAATAAATAAAAATTTTAATTATCCGCCAAAATAAATATTGGCCACAAAAACAACCTAATATGGGGGAGATGTTGTAATGTTCCTACCTAACAAAACAATAAAACAAATTTAATTATTCACTAGAAAAAATGTCAAATAGAAAAGCAACACAATATGGGTGAGATATTGTAATGTTCCTACCTAACAAAATAATAAAAAATAAAAAATTGAATTTTCCGCAAAAAAATGTGCAAGGCCTCCTACACAACCCATGGTTTTATTGTACATGGTTTAGGAGGGCCTTGCAAATGTCTTTAAAACCATGTGCAGGGCCTACTAAACAACCCATGGTTTTATTGTACAGGGTTTAGGAGGTCCTTGCAAATGGTTTTAAGACCATGTGCAAGGCCCTCCTAAAACCACCCATGGTTTTAGGAGGGCCTTACATGTTGTTTTAAAACCATGTATGAGGGAGATGTTGTAATGTTCGTTCCTAAAAAAATAAAAAATATTATATGTCAGCCATAAATATTAAATATTAATAATAAAAATATTATATGTCAACTTTAAATAAAAAGATGTGTCTTTTAGTTTGAATCAAATCAATGGCTATGTATAGGACACACCAAAGCCTATAGCTCCTTGAGTGCAATACTTAAGAAGAGGTTTTCACCTATAGAGATTTGATCTCTCTCGGTGCTTGATAGAGCCCAGGATTTGGATCTATAATAGTATATCTCCAATGAGCTACTGAACAACCTAAATGGATATTGTATGCAAAAGTTATGCCCCTGAGAAGTTGACACCTCAATTAACCACCTTGAGGCCCACAAACCTTTTTACAATTCATCTCCTAGGGATATGTTTTTGGATGGTTATGGTTTTTCCCCTTGTGCTTATGATAAAAATCCCCTTTTGCCTCCTTTTGTAATCATCTTGTCACGAATGAGCGTAGTCGTCGCATCTCATCTCAGAGATATAACTACTGCCATTCTATTTGTGTTTACTTTACAATATGTTATGTTTCATTCATTTAATAGATCCAAGTTTACTGTATCATTGTGCTTCTTGCAATATATTTGTGTATGTGGTTTTATATATGATCTTTCATTGCATTCTCACATAAAACTGAATCAAAATGGGCATACTTTATGAGTTGATCCACTACTACCATATTGATAATCCTTCCTTTTGACTTTGGTAGACCTGTTATAAAACCCATCAAGACCTCTTCCCAACACTAAACAGGCATGGATTATGGTTGTATAAGACCTAGTGTCTTTATTGTCTCTCCTTTGTTATGTTGGAAAACTAAACATTCTACCACAACCTTTTGGACATCAATTTTAAGACCTTCCCAATAAAAAAAAATTCTTAGTCGTTTCATAAGTCTTCAAGAATCTTGAATGTCCTCCTACATGAAAAGTGTGTGATTCCAAAAGGGATTTTGTTTAAGTTGAGAATTCTAACATAAATATAGGCGATCTTGGTATCATAGTGAATCATTCTCCACACAAATTTATCTATTGAACTAGGGTCCTCTTGTAGTTGTTGAAGCATCTTGCATGCCTCTTGACGTTGTTTCCATTATGTCTTTGCTTCTTCCACCCAATTAAATTGCATAATGTAAATAACACAAAGTAAGCCCTCTGTGTCATCTTCTTTTCTTGAAAGTGCATTTACCACCACATTTTGTTTTCCTTTTTTGTATATAATTTCCAAGTCATAACCTGGAATCTTTATAACCCATTTTTGTTTCTCTTTTGAAAATAATAATTACTCCAAGAAGTACTTAAGACTGTCATTATTTGATCTTACCTTGAAGTGTCTTCCTATTAGGTAAGGGTGGCATTTATTAATTACCTGCAGTATGACCAACATTTCCTTTTCATAATTGAATTAAGTAAGCTTTCTCCTTTAAGTTGTCAACTTTCAAAGGAAAATTGCACCAATTCCATACCCTCATGCATCGCACCCCACAATAAATGTTTTGTGAATTAGGCATGGCTGATATAGGGGTTGTGCTAGCCACTTTAGTATTTTCAAAATATTTGGTTCCTTCTTGAGTCCAATAGAATGCCTCCTTTTTTACTAACATTGTTAGAGGTGTTGCTATTTGACTATAATTATTGACTAATTTGCGTTGGTAGCTAGTCAATCATAAGAATCCTCTAAGATTATTCAAGCTTTTAGAATCTATCCATTCCATGATTGCCTTAATTTTGTTAAGGTCCACTTTGACACCTTTGTGAGATACAATATGATCTAAATATTACACTTCATGAACCCTAAAGCAAACTTAGAAGGACTGACATATAGTTGGTGCTCCTCCAATAGTTT
Organism: Pseudotsuga menziesii; assembly: GCA_001517045.1. Classification (NCBI taxonomy): domain Eukaryota; kingdom Viridiplantae; phylum Streptophyta; class Pinopsida; order Pinales; family Pinaceae; genus Pseudotsuga; species Pseudotsuga menziesii. The sequence goes on from LPNX011052475.1 coordinate 36,896, forward strand.
TAAGACTCTATCAACATGTTGTACATGTTCTTCCCAATATTTACATCAATTAGTACTATCATCAAAAAATACTAAAACATATTTTTTGAGGAAAGGTTTAAAATTATAATTCATCAAGCTTTGAAATAAGTTCAAATTGCACCACCAAAAATTCATAATGACCTTAATTTTTTTTAAGGTTGTTTTTGAATGTCTTCTTTCCTGATTCTAATTTGATTATATCCATAATAAAGATCCAACTTGGTAAATAAATTTTCTCCATGTAATTCATATAATAATTCGTGAATGAAAGGAATATGAAGCTTATCCTTAATGGTCATCTTATTGAGCTCTCTATAATCTAGACACACACACCATGAACCTTCCTTTTTGTGAAACATCACCACTAGTTCAAGAAAAGCACTTTGGCCAGGTTGAATGATGCCTGCATCAAATTTTTCTTGAACCATATTTTCAATCTCACTCTTTTGTGCATATGGGTACTTGTACAGTCCGATGTTATCTGGTACACTTCTTGATTGCAAGTGAATAACATGGGCATAATCTCAAGTAGGTGGAAGACATTTAGGTATATGTATAAATACCTCAGAATGATTGTTAATAAGTGGTTGGAGATGCACTAGAATATAACGTATAGATGCTTGAATATCTATTAATCACAATTATGCAATTACTGCATGGTGTCCCTTTTTTTAGCAAATTTGTCATGCTAGTAGAGCTTATCACTTTAAAGGGTTTCCCACGAATACCTCTGAGTTACATTTCCTTTCCTTTAGAAGAGAATCTCATGAAAAGCTCCTCAAAATCAAGAGCCATTATTCACAATGATTATATCCACTAGACCCCTAATACAACATCAACACCATCTATTTGGATTGCAACCATTGGATTTTCCAATAAATACTCACCCATAGTAAGCTTAATACTATGGCATTTCCTTAAACAGTTTATGGTACCTCCATCTACAATTGTTACTTGAAATTATGGTGTTGGATATACAAAGCAATTGAGAAGTTTGGTTAATCTGCAATTAATTAAGTTATGGGTACAACCAAAATCAATCAACATCGTTACCTTTTTCTTTTTGATATATCCTTTTACCCCGAGAGTTTGAGGAGTGCTAATGCTGACCAATGCATGGAAATATATGTTTGGACTAGTATCTTCTAGACCAACCCCTTGAGATCATTATGATTCTAGATCTTCTTCCTATTCACAATATATGTCTAAAATCATTTTTTCTCATTGCACTTATGCCCCTTATTTTACTTGTTGTCACGATTGAAGCATGGTCCCTTTGCTCTTCTTTCCTCCACTTGATGAGGCATCGACATTGTAGGATAGGTGAGGTTGGTGGAGTAAACATTTCCGTCTCTACATGTGTTAGTAGCAGCCCTTATAGTAGGGGCATATTTTTTCTTCCAAAATTTCTTTCCAAACTAAAGCATTCTCCATTTATCAGGTTCAAAGAGACTCACCTAATGTTGAATGCTCTCCTTTAAAGTGTTCATACAGAGATCCAATAAATTATCCTCTGGAATGTTCTTCACTATAAGACTTAACTTCTAAAATTGCTTAATCTGTTATGTAATTGGACCCTTTTGCTTGAGATATATCAATTGTCTAAAGAAGTTGTTGCTCTTAATATCCTTGTAATACGATATAAGTTCATCCATAAATATAGACTAAAAGACAATATAGTCCTTTTTTAGGGTCACAAATCCATTGGTACCATACAAAATGACCAACTTCTAAATATAAGGATGCAATATGTACCTTTTGTAAAATTGGCACTTGTTGTAGATCAAAAAATCGATCCATCTAGAATATCCATGTTATTGGATCATTGCCATCAAACTTTCTCGTATCAATCTTGGGAATGAAGTAGTTCCTTGGTCCCGAATTCAACCCATGATGATGTGATGAATGACCAAATGTTGGGGACTCAAACCTCTTATCCTCCAACTACTTTTCAATTTTCTCAATCTGTGATTGGGACAAATCACTCTTGTTCTCCTTATCCTCTTTTTGAGGATGCGAATTATGAGTAAAGAGATGTCTCATCTCATTTAGAATTACCCCCTTCATAATTTCGATGTTATTTTGGATATCCTCTTTGAATGTTTGGAATTCACCCCTATTTACCATATTCATGAAGTCCACCTTTCTTACCATTGTATTTTCCATGTTCTCTACTCTCTTTGTAAGTTTGGAAACCCCAAAGTCTGCATCACCATCCTCATCTCGTGTCATGGATGAGACTTCATGAGGTTTATTGGGAATGGTAATTTTTTCTCCACCTCTTTCCATTTGATCCCACTGATATTTACTAGAATTCTTCTCTATTTACTCTTTATCACACCTTTTGAATCACTAAAAACATATATTTCAAACAAAAGTTATGCAAGATTCAAGTTAACATACCTTTAAAAACCTTGGTTTGTAGGTTGTGTTGTTGACCGACCTTGCTATTGAATTATATCTGAAACGATGGCCCCTTCAAGTCTGTTTTTTCTCCCTACAGTATCCTAGTATGTATTCTCTACAATGCCACAGGTTTGACCTAATTTTGATGTGCCAAGAGAGAGTTATAATAACTTTCCTAAAACTTGTCATTTTTGTCGCTTTCAAGAGAGCAAACTTGTATAGACTGACACGTGTATGATTTTACTTTCCTACTTATGAAACTTTTACTATAAACACTATGGTCATGTTCCTTCTGACGTAATAGGTGCACTCAATTTGGATCTCTCGAGATTCATATATAATAGTTGTCCCCAAAACACTTGTTTTAGACTAATTTTTGGACTAGTAAAAAACTCTAACTTGCATATACTATAACTACGAACTTACAATATAATAGGATATGGAATTTTTACACAAATACTTTCTTATGTCCTCTAAGGCTCCTCAAAATTTTATTATTTGAGACATTCCCCCAACAAAATTATAGTGAAAATGGCTTTGATACCAAGTGTTATGCACCGGATTCCTTAAATAACATAAAAATGGAAAGCAAGTGTAACCCAATGCCTTGAGAATGAAATAAAGAGATGATAAAGAAGCCTCTTTGAGGGGAAAACCTCTATATATGATGTATCCAATACATAAGACAAGTTTAGAAGATCCCAAAACTAGTTCTCCTTGGTATATATATAGGAGACAAATGGTACAATTACAATTATAGTTAGCCATGCAATTACAATTAAGATCGTAGTTCACCAATAAAGACAATACTAATATAATAATAGAATGTAGTGTCACAATATATAGGGATTAAGATGTAATAGATGGTTATCACATGAGGGAGATTAGTCTTGACAAAGCCAGTCTTGGAAAACATTCATGTTTACTAGATGACTAGTGGTAGGATTCCTATTGGTATCTTAAACAAAATTTGAAAGAAATGTTCCAAAATACTTCAGACAGGGAAAATATCTTATGGAGACATTCATTTGGTTATGTTGAAAATATTGGAAACTCCAAAAGAAGAAGGAGGGAGGGGAATGAAAAACATCCACCTTTTCAACTTGAAACTTGTAGATAAAAGCCTTTAGAGGTTGGTGTACAATGATGGCCTTCGAGGAAGAGTAATGGAATCCAAATATTTGAGAGGGATGACAATGGAAACTTGGTTCATAATTCAAATGAAACAAGTTTATGGAGTCTCTTTCGTTTGGAAACTTTTGGTAAATGAATTTTCTTATTTAGGTAAATGGGTAGCTTGGCAAATTGGAAATGGTACCAAGGTAAGGATATGATAGGATCCTTGAACTAGTATCACCGACAATTACAAGTTATCTAAATCCTTGTTTGAAGTGATCCACAATATGGGGATTTATCACGTAATATATGCAATTTCTATGGGTGATAGAAACTTATGGGCATAAGATTGGGAGATAACAAATAGAATAAATTTGCAAGGGGAACAAGTAAAGGAATGGAAGCTATATGTGAGGTTTCTACAAATTAATGCAATAAATTAAATAACCAAGAGGATCATATTAAATGGTAAAAAATTAAGGGTATAGGGGACTACATTGTCAAGTTACGGTATGTTATAAGAATTGAAGAATATTGTATTGATGAAAGAGTTTGGTGGTGGAGAACAATTCAGAAGTTATTTTGTCCTTTTGAAAAAAAATATTAATGTGGTTGGCCATATCTAATAAGCTCTTAACATGTGATAATGGTGAAAATAGGGTTGGTTAGGGCTAGGTATTTGTATCCTTTGCAAGAGTTATTAAGAATCAGTGGACGACTTGTTTGTGACCTATCCCTTTTCTAAAGAAGCTTGGAATGGAGTAACACAACTTATTGTTTTAAAAGCAAAATGGGTTGAGATGAATCTAGTTGATTTCCTCTTTAAGTGGGTAACAAATAATTCAATTTAGCCTATAAGGTTCTCCCTTGTCTTTTTGCATATGGAATTTGATAGGCCAAGAATCAGATGTTGTTCCAAGATTGGATCCTCATAGTTTCACAAGTAGCACATTAGGTGAGACCAACATGTGTTAATCACAATTTTCCCCTAAAACAGTGTCTACCGAAGTGTTACTCATACCACATATTAATTAAGAAAGACCTTGTTTTTTTTTCCGAATGAATAAGTGAAGGAAATCCTAGTATTTGTGGAGCAGGGGTAGTGCTCGATGTTGATTCTCCACATTACTTTTTGATGAAATATGCAACTATCCAAGGCTCCAATAATCTAGTTGAATTGTATGCTCTTTATAATCTACTAAAAGGAGCATAAGAACGAGGCCCAAAAAATATTAATGTCTTTGGAAATTCCAATACTACGAGTGACTAGGAAAATCGTCAATGTTACATGAGAAATTTGGGCCTTCTTGTAATCATGAATCTAGGCTAGGACGTAATGAATTCCTTTCATTCTATTTCTTTCTCTCATGTATATCATAAATTTAATACACATGCAGATAACTTATCCAAAGAGGTTTCATCTTTGTAGGAGGGAACCTTACATGAACAAGAATTTAGGGAGGTTACTCTCTAACCAACCACTAAACAAATTTTTTTCGTAGGAAAAAAATGCACTTTCTATTCAAGTTGGAAAAAAAAGCAAAATCTCTTTTTTTATATGAAAATGAGTAGAGGATTTATATTAAAACAACTATAAAAATCAACCAAAAGATACAAAAACGGACCATAATCCAAGCTGTCTCAACATCGACCCGTTCTAAAAATTGCAGAACATACACTGCCAGAGACATACTACTATTATGTCTTATCTATCCACAACCTAAGAGCTGTAAATCCTAACATACCGTCCTAACAAAAATACACATAAAAAACATGAACTAGAAAGGATGAGATGACACTACTCCACTACGACATTCCTGGAGTTCCATGGGTTTGTCATTTGATTCTAGGGTGTTGGAAATATCCATAAAGGTATTATCTTGTTGTTGCACAAAATACTCCTCCATATCATTTGAATTAGTGAACTAGGTTTCTTGAGACTGTTCCACTTTCAAAAGCTCCTAATTTCTGTCCACGGCAAGGGATAATTGCCCCAATTGAGTTTCTTGAACCTGCAATTTCCCCTCCAATTCATAAAAGTGATAGTCCAAATTGGAGAGATGATCAATTAGTAGAGTGACGGATACCACTACAACTTCTAGTTGCGAGGTAATTCTTCTTAAAATAGCCTACATGTCCACAATGTTCACCTTAACCTTGCCCAAGTTACCCCCCATCCAGGATCCTCCAATACCATATTGTCTAAGGTTTTCATGATCCCAACATCAAATGATTCACCTTGGAATATATATACATTCCCACTAGGAGAATCCCACAGAGCCAAAGAAGCGAGCCAAATACCTCGACAGAGGGGTCAAATATTGGCCTCCTCTTATACCTCACTACCCCTGCAAACTTCCATCACAAACATAACATGGTATTCATACTAAGAAAAAACATCCAACTTACTCGCACAACGAATCAACAAAGAACCATAGGACGCCATAAAACAATACATTGAAACCATCCTAACCACACATGAGAACCGTTAATAATTACTTCACATGTAAAGGATTAAATCCCATTCTTTCCTCATACCATGGATAGTAGGGATGTGGTAGATGGATTGCATGCAAATTAATATTAGTGGGATACACGTTACTCTACATTTAATCACTAGGGGAGCCATTGGTGTCGTTGATGGTTCCCTTTTTCCACGATTCCCCGATCCAAGTGGGCTTCCATGTGAGCTAAGCGATGTGCTTTTACATTGTTGTCTCACTTAATACACATCAGGTTATAAATGGGGACTTGCTTTAAAAAATTCAAAATTAAGTATTTTTAGCCTTCTACAGATTGAATCTAGAGGAGAAACCCACCTCTGGGCTTATGAAACGATGATTAGAGAATCTCCAAAAATGAAAACATTCAACACGACCATATATATTATTATTTCAAGGCCCATACATAGAGCATAGCTCTCGACTTGATTGTTGGTGGGCACACCCCTTTCCCAAGCAAATGTTTCAACTATTTTTCCATATGGATCAAGGAGGATCCCCCGTACACCTACCACCCTAGGATTGCCTTTCAAGCCTCCATTAAAGAAAAAATTGTAGCATATTTTCTTTTATATCCACAATTGAAACTCTGTGGTCTTCATGTCAATTTTCCAAGATTATATTGTCAACGGTTTCACTAATAATTCGGACTTAAGAGAGCTCTCATCTAGAAGTTCCTTGACCGAGGATGTCTCCACTTATGTGTATTGTTCTTGCACTAATATCGAGAGCCCCTGAGAGAGAAAAAACTCATAAATAATAGACTTGTCACTTATGGAAGATTTAGCCAGGCACCAAGAATTTCTGAATATCTTTGCGAAAGGAAAGCATTACTTCGATCAAAACGAGCATGGAAGATAATTTAAAGAAGGGTAGTGAGGAGAGAACTAACCGACAATGATGAATTTCCCCACTGTATTTAACCAATGCATTCCCCATGCTTGGGCCTTTCTTTTAATTTTTGAGAGATACATTTCCAATCTGTAGACCTAACTTTCTAAAAGCCAAGTGAAATACCTAAGTATTTAAAAGGAGACCAGTTATTAACACCAACAAACCCAAAAATGCGAGAATCTCTACAATTAAGAAGGGGACACATTTAAACTATATATTTTGCTCTTATCCTCATTGAACAACTCGAAAGATTCAATGAACAAATCAAGAACACATTTGAACCTGTGTGCCTTAATAGTGGAGCGCCCCCCCCAAAAAAAAAATCATATCGTTTGCAAACTAGGCATGGTTTACATTAGGGACCCATATGGCCACAAATATGTCTAGAACATAAGCATTCTATTGCTCATGAATAAGTTTTTGACCAAATGATCCAACCATGATAATATATAAAAATGAGGAAAGGGGACAACCCTACCTAATTCCACAAGAGGCTTGAAAGAAGGGGGCACAACACCCATCAACCAAAGGAGCAATCCATGACCATCCTATACAATCTGTGATCCATTTTATTAATAGAGGAGAGAATCCCATTTTGGATAAAATCCCTTAGATGAAGCCATATCAGACCCTATCGAAGGCATTGACCAGGTCTAGCTTGATCACCGTGTCCAACTCTTTTCTAGATACATTTTAATGGATAACTTCTTATATTAAGATGATATTGTCTGAAATCCGTTGATTGGAAACAAAGCCCCCTTGTCCTTCTGATAAATTTGGGAAGAAGGGACTTGAGATGAGTAGCCAAAATCTTGGTAAGAATATTGTATGCAACATTACATAAGGAAATTGGCCTAAAACAAACCAGAGAGGAGGGCCTAGATTCCTTTGGAATAAGAGCTATAAAGGGAGAATTAGTTGCCTCACATATTTCTTTCCTTACCTCAAGTCCAATCCAACATCTTACACATATCAACTTTGATGATGTTCCAATAGGACTGATAAAAATTAATCATGAACCCCCATTCGAAAATGGATATTTTTTCCGAATTTAGATTCCATATTCCTGACATAACTTCCTCTTACGAGATGGGACTTTCCAACATCTAGTTATCTTCATTGGAAAGTGTGGTCTAGATATTTTCTAGAATTGCCTCCCTCGCTCCACCATTCACACTCCCTTACTCTATTTATAATTTCTTAAAATGATTATAAGCCTCTTCTATGATGTCCACTCCACTAGATATCTTATTTCCTTCCTTGTATTGGATCTCCTTTATTGTGTTCTTATTTAAACAAAGCTTAGATTGGTTAGGAAAAAGTAGTATTACGATCCCCAACCTTGAGTGATAAGGCTCTAGATTTTAATCTATAGTCCTCATCCTCCCGTCTACTGATCTCTAAGAGCTATGTATTGAGATTCTTCTCCTAAAGTAGAATCTATGGGGTTATTTCCACCCTTTCCAAGCTAATTTGTAGTGAGTCCAACTCTTTTTGGATTGCTGTCTTTCAAGATCAAGGGGATGAAAATGGTGTTTGTCCCATTGCTTGAGAGTTGCTTTGACAATCCTCGACTTCGATTCCCATACATAGGATGGAGACCCATTAATTCGTAAAAACCAAGATTCCAGGACAATCTTCTATGCTTCTTCACGACGTAGCCACTATAGGTTGAGATGGAAGGGGATAGGACCTAGTTATTTCGGAAGGTTAGTAATTAATTCAATAGGTCTATGATATGAGACAACCAAAGGGAGGATTCTGGCATGAGCCAAAAACCTTTTTTCGAAAAAAGAATTGTGAATCAAATATCGATAAATCTTGGTGGCTATATGGCCTCACCCAAAATTCTTATTAAACCAAGTGAAAGTCACTTTGTTTGGAATAATATCCACTAGATCAAAGTCCGAGATGAAGTCCTTAAGATTTTACCTGAAAGGATCCCAAACAAGGTCTCCTCTTCTACTCTATTTGATTGATATAGTTGTGTAAAAATCCTCATCTATAATGCTACAAGGATGGAAACTCAAAACCCTTAAAGATATCCAAAAGGGCTCCTTTTTCCCATATAGAACATGCCCATAAACATACAAATTGAAATGTTTTCCTTTGTCTCGAGATCTTCAAGCTTAGTTAAGAGCAAATGGTCATTCTATATGGAAAATAAAAGCGTAAACTTCATGGTGTCCCACATGGTGGCTGACGCCGGAAGCCCCTCTCACACTTACTGTACAACCTCTTCCATATATCGGTGATTTAGAAATCTAAGAACATGCCTTTGCAACTTCCATTTTGGTCGCTTGGACTAGGAGGATAAAAGGTTTGTATTTATAAATAAAATTCCTTATTGCTTCTATATTTTGTCCACCTCCTATGCCCTTACAATTCCAAGAGACAATCAACATTATTTCTTGATTATTGGGCTTGACTTGCCTCTTCCTTCTTCTCTATGGTCTTTTGAGTTATTGTTGGTTTCTATAACTTTTATATGCCTATCAAGGGAAGCTGGTTTCCTAGGATTTTCTCTTTTGTTGCCTCCTCCTCTCATTGTTGCTTTAAGTTTATCCTTCTTGCTTCACTTGTGTGGATCAAACCTTGTTCAAATCATATATGGACTCTTCTTGAGGTTGCTTGGCCTTATGGTGAGTGATTACCCATCCCATTCTGGGTGCCTTGCTTCCTTGAGAGTTATTTACTTATTGGAATGGCTCTTGAGGAATAAGAGGGATATATTTTCCCATGCCTATTTCTTCAATGAATGGCATTCTGATGGAGGCTTGAAGATATGCTTCCTTGGATCAATTATCTTGTGCGTCTTGAATCTCTATTGCTCCCCCCTCTCCTACAACAGGCACCCACGAACTCGATTCCACTAAAACATTCTTCCAATTCTCCTATTCCCCAACCTGTCCCCCATCTTTTGCGATGGATAAGATATAGAATTGGTTTGTCGAGGGAGGCACCATAGGGTTATCCTTAACAAGGGGCCCCAGATTTCACCTCCCTTTTTCAAAACTTGTTGCCATCCTTCTTCTTGTTCCTTGACTAGGTTATTAGTTGGAGCTTTTAGGAAATTTATGGCAAAGTGGCCATACTCATGTCACACTTTACACGTGAAAGGAAACTTCTCATAGTCCAACTTCTGAACATGAGTCCATCCACCCATCGTAAGATTTACAGTTTATGGGAGTCCTCTTTCTATATCTACTTCCACATTGATGCAAGCACATGCAAACATTAGGGGTTTTTGGCTTAGATCTATCAATGTATTTCCCCAAGGGTAGCGAGGTATAACTCAATGGGAGTGTGGCATTTTGTTAAGTCCTCATCTAACCAACATTGAATAGGCATATAAGGAATCTTTACCCACACTAGAACAACTAAAGGAATGCCTTTTTTCTGGATCAAAGGACATGTTCCACCTGTTGAAATACATCTCCCGAGGACCCATAAAGTAGGGACCATTTTGAAAGATGAGATCTTTGTCCTCTGTTCTATCAAAGAGGAAAGCACAATAGCCTTGACCGCATAAGTGATGCTGCATCCTACTAGAGATGAGAGGGCGCTAGTTTTTGTCTAACCAATCCTCCATGGCTCTTGAGGAAGGCCATGATCCCATAAAGTGTCTCACCAATCCTCATATCAAACAAGCCAAGAGCCTTCCTTTTCGTTGTAGTGGAGGAGAGCTTGACCTTTGGCACTAAAGTTGGTTTCAAAAATCTTAAAGAGGGAGCTGTCGATTCAGAAGGGGGAGGAGGATAAGAAGCTACCAAAACTTTGAAAGCTTCATTGATGCTTTGATTCGCCACCCTAGAATTTGAATTAGGGGACAGATCTGTTGGGCAAACAATGTGTCACCACTACTAAGATTTTGCAAATGTGATTTTCAGATTTCTCTATATTAATATAATTTATAAGTGTTTTTTATTAGAAGTAGTTGTTTTTTATACTACAACAAGCTTATATTATATATTTAAGTTTTCTAATGATTTAGTAGTTGATTATACTATGTATATATATATATGTATAAAGTTAAAGTTAAAATAACAATAAATTAAATCAATTTCAAATAAACAAGTTAAAAACAATTAATAAATAAAAAATAACATATTAAGCCCAAGAAAGAGAAGAAAAATGATTTAAAAACAATTAAACATTTATTAGTCAATTTCAAATGGAATAAGTTAAAAATAATTAATAAATAAAAAATAACATATTAAGACCCAGACCAAGAAGGAGAGAAAAAATGATTTAAAAACAATTAAACGTTTATTTATTAGTGATGTTAAAGAGACCAATTTTAAAGAAGGAAATAAAACATCTAACAAAATAAACAAAGTCAAGTTAGAGAGATAGACCAATTTTAAAGAAGGAAATAAAACATCTAACAAAATAAACAAAGTCAAGTTAGAGAGATTAATTTAGTCAGAGAGATTAAATGAAGGGGAGGTTTCAAATGTTTATTTTTTCTATGTGGTTAGGGTTTTGGGTGAAGGGTATTTTCCTTTTTTTATATAGTTAGTTAAGGTTAGTTTTTTTTCTTTGATCACTTATGTTGTTAGGGCGTTTGGATTAGGGGTGTTTTTTTCATATGGTTAGGGTTTTGGTTTTATTTTTTACGTTAGGGTTTTGGGTGAAGGGTATTTTCTTTTTTAATATAGTTAGTTAAGGTTAGTTTTTTTTTCTTTGATAATTTATGTTGTTAGGGTTTTTGGATTAGGGGTGTTTTTTTCATATGGTTAGGGTTAGGGTTTTGGTTTTATTTTTCACGTTAGTCTTTTTTATGTTGTTAAGTTTTCTTCAAGTTCTTTTTTATGGGGTTAAGTTTTTTTGGTTTTCTTTTTAATGGAGCTAATTTTTTTTGGTTTGTTTTATTAATATATGAAGAGTCATAAAAACAAGTATTTTAGAAGTTAAGATGGATATTTAAATTAATTTTGTGTTTTAATTAATTAAAAATTATTTTTTTATAATTGTATTTAATTATATTAAATGTTATTTTTTTTAAATTAAAAATTTATTTAATTAATAATTTAAATATATATATATATATTTTTAATATTATATAATTTTGAAATTTGATAATTTAAATAAAAAATATTTTTTTATATATAAATTTTAACTGCACTATTTATTTATTATTATTTTTATTTTTATTTTGTATGATGAGAAGATCAAAACGTCAATAAAAATGTATTTCTCATCCATCCTCCCAACCTTGAGAAGTTTCCAACGACAAGGTTTTCAACATACGATTCAATGCACAAAAACATATGTAGAAAAGAGTCCTATTGTCTATAGTAATGGTAAAAAAATACACGAACCCAACGCAGATGGGTTCCCTTAAAATTCAAACCACCTCCGACTTCATAAACAACGGAAAACTACAGAGTCCTCAAAACCGGGTGCGGGCAAAACCATGGCCGCCGCTTCAAACTCCAACTAAAAAACCTTCTACACTCCTCCGATACTATTTCATGATGTGGGTTCTTCGTAGTATCATTATATATAAAATGTTGCAATACAGTTTGAATAAATTGAAATTGTAGTCTGGTCGAAGAATGCAGCGGTGGTTGTGGGGTTCTGTTTGTACTGTTGGAAGGACACTACTGACAAGCTAAAAGGTGAGAACTTGCACCCATTTTAGGATCTTCTCTCTGTTTTTCTTTTGTTCAGGGAGGTTAAAGGATCACAGATTGTGGAAGGCTGCAAGCGGTTTTATTTTTGGTTTTATTAGTCAGATTATTGGTGGAGTAACTTGCTTGAAGAGTAGAATGAAGAGAAAATATGGGCTCTGTGGGTTACATGAATGTGATCTCCAAGATTTTGGTGGTTTCATTGAGCAGATTTGTTAGGGGTCCGTTTCTGTTTTTTGAGATACCTACTTTCTAGGGCTCTAGTTTTTCCTCTGAGATGCTCACTTTCTAGAACAGTTCAGGGAAGGGAAAAGGTAGTTGCAAGAAAGGAGGGCTGTGGAAGATTTGGGACTGTTTGTATATACATAGCAATGACCTTAATCTGTTGAAGTGACATAACAAAAGATGAAGGTTTGGGAATATTTGATAACTGTATGAAATGTTTGAGAAATGCTTCTCTATGTAAAATTGTTGAAGATTGTGTGGACTAGAGTTGCGATTGGATTGCAGGTCTGTTAATGGGAGAAAAACGGTAAAGTTGTTTTATAATTGAGTTATTAGGTCATACCAAGGATTAGCCAAGGTGGGATTGAAGTCATCTGTCAAAAGGGAAAAGGAGGTCTTCAAAAAGGAGAACTGAATGTGGGTTTGCCAAAGTTTGAAGGGATCGGTTGGCGAGGAATCGAGGTTTGTTTCGGTTCAAGGCTGAAAGGATTGGAAAATTGGTAATTGAGGGAAATTTGTGTGAAAGACAAAGGGGTTGCTTGGTTAAAAAAAATAGTATCGTGGTTTGTGAATAGGAATACGAGGGTGATTAATACGTTTTGAAAAGAATGGAAGGCAATGTGATGACAGGAAGTATGCTACCTGGTATATCCTCTGGGATTATGGAGATGCAGGTGTCTCTTCCGCATCATCAACATCAACATCACCCACTTTCTCACCACATGCCAGCAATGGCTCCTCTCTCGGGTGGTAACCATGTTAGTGCTGGCCATGATGCGGAGCAATCACTAAATCTGGTGGAATCTAAGGTCATTCCGAAGAATTCTATGGCATGCAGCAAGGGTAAACTTGCAGCGAAGAGTGATGAGGACGAGCCCAGCTTCACAGAAGATGGAACTGATAACCATCTCAGTGGGGGAAAAAGCAAGAAGAGTTCTCCCTGGCAGCGCATGAAGTGGTCAGATTCGATGGTGAGGCTTCTGATAACAGTGGTTTTGTATGTCGGTGAGGATGGTGGATCAGAGTGCGAAGATGGGAGCAAAAAGAAGTCTGGTATTTTGCAAAAGAAGGGCAAGTGGAAGTCGGTGTCTAAGGTCATGATGGGGAAGGGATGCTATGTTTCTCCCCAGCAGTGTGAAGATAAGTTCAACGATCTGAACAAGAGGTACAAGAGGCTCAATGATATCCTCGGAAGGGGCATAGCATGCAGGGTGGTTGAAAATCCCAGCCTTCTGGACAGTATGGAGCATCTCTCACCAAAGGTCAAGGAGGATGTGAGGAAACTTTTAAGTTCCAAGCACTTGTTTTTCAAGGAGATGTGCTCCTATCATAATGGCACTGGAGTGCATTTTCCAGCCGACCTTGATGTTCAGCAGTGTTTGCAGTCTTCAATGACTGGGAAAGGCAGAGATGGACACGAGGCATGCAGGATGGCAAAAGAGGAGAATGAAGGAGATGAAGAAGACGAGGAAAATGAAGATGACGATGATGAAGATATTGAAGACACCAATGATGAGAATGGGGAAGATGCAGATGCTGAAGGGGTGGGAAACTATTCAAAGAGAAGAAAGACGCCCAGAAATGCAGAAGAGGTTAATTTTTGGACATCACCTCCATCACATGACTATGTTAAACCCAGTGCTTCATACAGCCTTAATTCAGAGATGATGGGTGTGTTACAGGATAATACCAAAACAGCATGGGAGCGAAGACAGTGGATGAGAAATCGCACCATGCAGCTGGAAGAACAGAAAGTTAACTATCAGGCTCAGGCACTTGAACTGGAGAAACAGCGCTTTAAATGGGAGAAATTCTGTAGCAAAAAATCTAGGGAATTGGAGAGGATGAAGCTGGAGAATGAAAGAACAAAACTTGAAAATGAACGTATGGCTTTACAGTTGAGACAGAGGGAACTTGAAATTGAATTCAAGAGGTCAGAGGCTTCAATGAATTCACTGGCTCACCTTGTGGATAAATACCATGGAAGAGACCAAAATGAACTAGGCCGAGGGCAACAAATGCAATGATTTTTTTCTGTGAAGGCTGATGTACTGTTGATAATTCTCTTACTTCAGAAAGTGTCAGGAGAGCATGAGCTCTAGTGGAAGAAATATTTTCATCTGGCTTAGGCTTCAAACATCATGGCCAATGCACTGGAAGCTTAAAGTTACATGTACAATGGTGCTGAAAAAAGGTATTTTTTTGGACAGCACACCACCAGCCAAAAAACTTCTAGGGTATTATTTAGTACGCTTTGATGTACATGCAATTGTTGGTTGTGTAAGGAGGATAACTAATTGTTGAAGAGTTGTCCCTTGCAGTCTTTTATTAGAACATGGCCCATTTGAGTTGTAGTTGATGGGAGTGTGGCTATTTGTAAATATATAGAAATAGACTGGATAGTTTTGATGAAAAATGACCAACCTTATTTGAGCAACAGCTAATAGTTTGCTGGATGAACAAGAATAAGTTTTATACATTAGTCTAAATGCCATATCAAATTCTTCTTCCTGATATCTCTATGAAATGGATTGGTGCCAAATCATGACTATTTTTTCTGAATCTGCCATGTTACTATGGGTCTGTGAGTATGAGGTCACCGATGTGTGTTTTCCATCAGATTATTTACAGTTGAAGATGTATACCCTAGGTCTGGGATCTTCATATTCTGTCATGTTTTCTGTTGAAAGTTTCTTGCAATCCGTTGTCAGCACCTTTGAATAAAATATGTGCCACGTGATTAGGTTGCCTGTGTAAAACATGATTCCTGATTTTGCGTTCATGCGTCTGTTAGATGTTGCTCAACAATGGAAAATATAACTGAAACAGGTCTGCTGAATTACGAGAATCTAATTAAAACTTATGTACTGTATATTGTCATGTCCTCATTTCAAGATCCCAGAGAGACTCTGCCGATGTGATATTATAATGATATGGGCTACACATGCAATAGGAGAGAATACTATTCAGGAAATTCAAGAAGGCCCAATTTTCGAAAGGACAGAAAGAATGTCTTCTGTTATTTCATTAGTTGATGGTGGTATGAATTTAAGTAACAATCATTGTACTAGAAAATAACTATAATATAGATATGATATTTGTAACCTTAGAACAACCCTAAACTAATAATGATGATAACTATGTCTAGATATGATTAGTTATAACCTTATCTACTACAAAATAATACTAAAAACTTTTTAAGGAAATGCTTTCCATTGTACTGTTTGTTTTGGTTTTAAAAGTAAGATTTTATGCCCTTGAGGTTTGCCTCAGATGGCATTGGTTCTTCAAAATGTCTTAGGTGTTATGTCTATTATTTGGTCGATGGTGTCAACCCTGCATAGGATGTTTGCATGCGCATTTTCAAGCAATTGGAAACCTATATTTTGAATTCTTAAATGTCAACGTAGTATATATGCTTCCTTTCTTGAAAAGTAGGTAATTTTTTAACTGCATACCCAGCCATAACCTTTTTAGGATACTGTCATGGAATAACTAATATGTAGGTTCTAGTTGGTAAAGGATATGGACATTAAAAGTGTGGTCTTGGATTCTCTAGTGGCATTCTTTAGAGTAGGGCCATTGGAAACTTTGTTAATGTGACCATGGCTTATTGTAAAACTATAGAAATAGAATTTGCAATTTTGATGAAAGGTTACCAAAACTGTTTTTAACAATCACGGGATTCTCTTAATGTCTCTTTTGTTTCCTCTTATTCACTTCTCGTCAGTGTAGGGCAATGCAACTATTTTTCTACCATTGCAAGATTCTACAGAACGTTCTCTGCAGACTTTGTAGCCTGGAAGCAACAAACCATAGATTTGTGATCATCATTGTTTGTTGGTCATATACGATTTTGCTAGAAGCCTAGAATGAAATATCTTTCCCAAGTATATCCTCCCAATTGGTGTATGTAATTTGCATTTTTGCTCTACTTTAAACAAATTCGTCCCAGCAAAAACTGCTTGACCTTTGAGTTTATCTTTCATAGTTATTTATTACATGGTTTTGAGATACATCAATTTGAAGGATATCAAGTTTGCTAACTTCTATTGAATGATATCAAGTTTGCTAAATTCTAGAAGGATCATAGTTGACATTTAGTGTGTCTTATTATTTGGACATTTGATGAAGAATGAGTGCCGAGTTCAAAATCTTCCAGGGCTTAGACCACATCTATGCATAATTTGCTGAAATGAGAGGCCAATTTTCTTCTAGGAAACAAAAAGTAACTCCATGGACCTTTGATTTATGGTATGGGGCACTAATGCTTTGTAGACTTAAAAATCTGTTTTGTGTACTAGAACACATGTTTACTTATTACACAAATTCTGTAGCTTTCCATGTTAACTTCTATGATGTTAAGTAGGTATATTAGAGTTGAAGGATGCTTGCACCTAGGATTTAATATAGCCATCTTCCAACAACAATGTGAAAATGCCTTTACAGAAATACCTAATTTTGCTTTGAGCCTATACTTGCTAGAGTTTAAAGTAAAAAAGATTTGGTTGAATCTAGTGACAATGAGAAAAAGCCTTTGGAGAAATATCTAATTTTGCTTTGGCTCAAACTTTCAACAACTCAGAAGTAATAATGTTTGGTTGAAGATGCATTTTTCTTGCTCTTAATAGAATATGGTGACACACAATTTATGATTTGTTTAAGTAACTTTCAACCTTTGTTAGCGTAAGGGGTTAGCTCAATTGGTTGTCCCCAATTTTGTTGGGCATGTAGCTAGTTCTGTGCCAACAGGTGCTCTGTTTGAATCCCCCTTGGTGAGGCAAACTAGTCGAGATCAACAGGTTTACTAAGGATTCTATCCATGAATGTGGGAAAGCATACCTTGGGTTTGCTTGCGAGATTTTCCTTGGAAAAAAAATTCAACCTTTGTGATTCGACACAAGTTGGGATTAGG
Organism: Pseudotsuga menziesii; assembly: GCA_001517045.1. NCBI lineage: Eukaryota > Viridiplantae > Streptophyta > Pinopsida > Pinales > Pinaceae > Pseudotsuga > Pseudotsuga menziesii. The sequence goes on from LPNX011052475.1 coordinate 54,610, forward strand.
CACCTTGGGCGTGAAAGCTAATGAAACTGAGAATTTCCACAATCGTGAAATGTGCTAATGCTGAAGAATGTTTAGTGCAACATAGCGAGAACAGATGCACACAATGTAATAGAAATAGATCAAGAACAAGGATTAACTTATCCATGTTATTATGCAATAGAGAACCAAAGAGCATTCATAAACATCCAAATCAAATACATATAAGATATATGGCTCAAGTTTATAAAATTGCTATTGTTGTCAGAAATTGTGCTACAAAATTGAGTGTTGCAATTTGGCTTGTGAAAGAAGGTTATGGGAGCTAGTCGCACTAGCGCATGACTTAATAGAGCAAAGGGAAGAGAAGAGAAGACATTCTAAGATGCTAAGATAATAATTTACAAATGAACGATACAATACTTATACATGAAAAAAGTTATTGCTTTATTTAAGGTGGTCTTGGGTGGTTGGCTTTGGGCATTGTTTCTAGAGTTTATCATTACCTTGAAGAGTGGAATGATGTTTCCTCAAGACGTGTGCTAATTTAGTCATAGATGATCCCTAGCTTTTGCATAGTTTCGCTGATGATCAATCCCACTTTAATGGCCCAATGCATGTTTTGCACAGTTCGTTTTGGTTGTGAGTTGGCATTAACATAGCATGTTGAGTAACGAGTTATCAATGGAGGTGGCACATGTTGATTATTGAATTGGCATGGTGTAGTTGCTAAAGGTTCGGCATGATAGGCACTGTTGAAGCTCGAGTGCCATGACCATTGCTTGGGTATTGGGCGTGATGAGCATTGCTCGGGTCTCAAATACGACAAGCATTGTTGGGTTCTTGGAGTGAGAAGTTGGTTTGGTATAAAGGATTTTGAGTGAGGAGACTTAGGATCTAGTGGTCTACATGTGTGGTGTTGGCACGTAATGTTTGTGTTGTTGCATGTAGTCATGCTGGTGTTTAAACTCTGAACAATCAAAATCTGTGTTTGGTTGGTGGTCTTTTGTCCATTGACAGAAGTAGCAATTAAGAATTTGGGAGGAACTTCTAGAACTTTGTGACATTGATTGATCCCTAATGGCCAGGGTAATGTTTTGTGGTTGAGACTGATAGATATTTTTTTGCTCCTAGTGGAATGGTGTTCTTAGTAGTATGTCACATATACCCAACAATTCTACATTTAAAATATCTCTTCTTGGAATGGGCTATAATTGAATATTGGATCCTATATTGGTCTGTCATGCATAGTTTTCCTTGTCATAACCAATCAATGGCATATGGTTGTTTGCTATAAATAATCGTACTCTTGAATTCTTCTAATTGCCAGTGTCGACAATGAAGTGAAAAGGTTGGCTTTTGACCCACATTTGCGAATGGAAACGACATGATTTCTCTTCACTTGGATTTGAGGATTGTTGATTTGTAAAGGATAATATTAGAAGATGACATAGTTGAAACATATATGTTGAGTTTTAGAAAATTAAATCATAGTTGAAGCCCTATGGAGTAACATTTCAATGAGATGAGGAAAATTGACAAGCCCAAAACTCAACAATAGTCACCCATCGATGGACCAATAGTACTTGGTCAACCATTGGCTATCAATCGGTTTCACAAATAAGGATGTTTGGTGGTGCAAACGTCAAGACCACAACTAAAAATGGTTGATGATGATTCGGAACGTTGGAAAACTAAAGGTCATGCCACGTTGATGAACACATGTTGACTGGTTTACGTGTTGGTGGTTGATGAAATGGTTAGGGTGAAGGAGCCAAAAATAACGATTTCTTGGTCATTGTAAGAGACATATGACCGTGGAAGTATGCCCTAGGAAACATAAGAGTTCCTTTTTGAATTTGGGAGTGGAAGGGATTTCAAAGATTATTGACCTCATGAAGATGATGTAGAGTTGACTCTCAAGAAATTAGCAAGTTTGTTGAAACTTGAAATGATAGAAATAGCGGGATAATCCACATTTCATGTAGAGCATTTTATGTAGTCAACAAATATTGTTGTGAATTCTATTATAAGACAAGAGGATCCAACCATTAATTAAAACACACTATAATGCAATGGTTGTTTCATTATATAATAAAATATTGGAGTTTTTATTCCTTGTGAAGGTTTTCTTTAGTGTCATATCCCCATCCATCATTCGACCAACAAAAGGGGGACATTCACAAATTCCAAGTTTCTAAATTTCGCCCCATGGGCACATTGTGAATTCATAACAATAAAATGTGTTTGTAGATGCATAAATGGAAACACAACGGATGTAAACTCTATCCACACACACACATCATGCATATACAAACATATTATTCACAGGCATAAAATAAAATCATTTCACATCCATATAAAAGAGAATACTTATTTTAAACAAAGAAGATCCAAGCAACTAGCTATGTAAGAGCAATTTTCCACCCAACTGTAGGCACTCTGTTTAGCATATACTTTTTATGCTAAAAGGCCACCCCCAAGCTGGGCTATGAGGCCACTAGGGCGAAGGAAACACCTACATGATTCTCTCTCTTAGTCCACAACCCATTTTGCTCTCCATGCTTAGCCAAATGCTCATCTAGAGCTCTACATGAATCTTACTTGGCCATCACAGCCATGCCACTCCTTATGACTACCTCACAAAACACAAGGAAGGCATTTCCCTTTGCTAATCCACAATTCCCTCATGAAATTTAACCCTTAAAGTGCTTACCAATGTTTGTAGTAAGAGTACAACCTGTTGTATGCTATTGGAGAACCTCTTGTATTTTTAATTCATGGCTTCTCAAGAATTTGAGAGTAACAAAACTCAATGGGTAAATGTTTCTAGCTTACCCAACCTCTATGCTTACCTACAACCATCTCTCTTTTCCTCAAATTTGCAGTTCTCCTTCCCAATTCGAATTTTTGGGTAATGCATAGTTCGATAATGGTAAAGGTAATCAATAACAAGAAGAAAAACTCCAGATAGTATAAATCTGCATGAGAATAATAATGATAATCCTAAAATGAATGGTTGAGTCCAAAGGATATGAGAGAATGGTGAAAAGACAACTGACATAACTTCTGACCACAGAAGAAATGACTCTTACCACTGACATAACTATCATAAAAGTACATTGAACATGAAAGGACCTTTCTCACCAACCTCTTACATGCATTCAATGATTGGATTTAATAGCCAAAAAGTAGTAATTGGTTCATTCAAGGCACATGACATCAATTTGATGAGTTCTAAGGTTGACACAATAGAGGATTTAATCTCCCATAGGCCTCATTTTCTCTTCCCCTCTAGCCCCTCTAGTGCTCTTTACACAACCATCTTGGACCATTTTTATTATTTTCTAGCATAATATTTACATAGCTTTTGAGTTAGCATGACAAGCCAACCATACAGTTCAATTAAAATTATTTACAACATACATGCCTAGCCATTCACTAGTCGGGCCTTCCCTTTGAGCTCTACACTAGGAATCATTTACATAATCTAATTCAATACATTACAAGGGTCAAACTGGGGGTATTACAATCCCCTCCCCCTTGGAATAACAATGTCCTCAGTGGTCTCTTTATTTTCAACAAGGTTCCATGCCCTTCTCAGGTGCATTTGCAATGCGTTTCTCTTCAAGGCCACTTTGCCTCATTGCTAGCTATCTTGGACAACAATGCTCAATCATTCCTTTGGGTTACCTTAGGACACCTCTAAAGCCTTTAGCATTTCATCACATACCTATTACAATCATTAAAGGAAAAATATGATTTTCATTGCCATTTTAAGCAACTATTGATCCATTAACAAACATTCATGTTTCATAACTGAAGCATATATGTTCATAACACAAGATCAAATATGCAATAAGCTCAATACTTATATGTATGAGCACATCTTTGCTCCATATGGCTGCCATGGGCAAGATTCAACTCATTATCTTCTGTGACACACCTAAGGTATAAATACATATACTGCCTTCTTGATCCCAACTAATATATAACATGAATCTATCACAATAGATTCATTCAAGTTGCCTTTTTCTTGGAGTCACTCACCATTTAGGCTCAAGCATCCTCTTCCTTGCTAAATAGTCCCTCGAGCGATCCATCATTTTCCAAGGCTTTCTTGCACAAGAAGAGTACAAACTTATAGACTCTTACAATTAGGGCGTGCCATTGACAACCTCTAATATAGATAGCTCATGGCGATAAAAGCCTATCATAGGGTTCCAACGTCTCATGGCGATAAAAGCCTATCATAGGGTTCCAATGTCATTATAGTAGCATTCTCCCCCTTGCTTGCAAGCTTTTTAACAACCATCATTTGTCCTCACTAAACAGATTCATTATCTCACTTGTATTATACACATAAAATTACCATGAGATATCATCATAATAATTTCAATTAGAAAATTTTCAAACTTGTTTCGTGCAGAAACCAGATTTCACAAACACAATATCATTTTCATAAATTCCATTCAAATAATTTTCAAATTTGTTTCATATAGAAACCAAATTTCACAAACATATTAATTTTTTCCTAAAGTTCAACCATAAATTTCCAAATCTGTTTCATACAAAAACTAGATTTCACAAACATAATATCCTTATCACAATTTTTGGCTTTTGCACATGGTAGCTTTCAGTCTTCATTATTGGCTTACACTTATTGCCATATCCAAGACAAATCTACCTGCAATCTGAATTTATTTTTTAATCAACCAAATAAGTTGAGTATCCATGCATACAATCCTTCCATTGCAACATTTACAATAACCCTTGAAGTGATCTCAAGATTATAGCACAAATAATTCAACCATTATCAGTGATCAATATCTCATTGCAATGAAATGCATTCAATTTTTATGCATCATTATCACAATACAATTACATGATACAATTACATTATTTATGCAAATCAAATAAGAGTTTCAATACCCATGATTACACAATCATACTTTTTTCACTTTCAATTGTGCATTCAATAGTCTCTTCATTATGGCTTATTTTCATTACCATATACAGGACACCCTTTTCATGTAACTATGTTCTCCTGACACAACATCATCGTAGTCCATCAAACCATGACTACATTTTTCATGCAATCCTTCCCTTGCCTCCATAGCAGCTCATGAAATGATCTCAGAATTGCCAATACTTTTATCATTTCAGCTATTAGCGAATTGAAATGAAATATATATCACATTCATGCACTCACACAATGCATCTTATCATATGTACCCACACATGCACGCATAATTGTTGATGTTTGTAGCTCAGATAGGTATTTCTATGGGTTGGTGTCTTACCCATGGGAATCATCACTATGACCTCTTAGGTATTTAGGAAATTCACATTAATCAAATGAATTAATAAAGTGAATGCCCTTTTATAATTAATTGGCGTTAATTTGGAGAAAAGCCTAAGTTTTGGGCTTTAGTGATTTTAGTTAATCAAATGAATCACAATCGTCAATCTGGGAATGAGTTATTTTCTCATCCGTTGGAGTTAGGATTTTGGTTCATTCCCAAAAGTATAAAAGGCAACTAAGGGAAGAGGAGAAGACATATAATATTTCAAGAGAGTAACTCGAGCATTGAGTGGGAGAGAAGGACTTTTTGATTTCTAGTCTCTTGGGTAAGAGAAAAAAGAAATAGCATTCAGGGTGAAGCAAGCAATTGAACCAGCTCAAGGAGGAGCTGGAATTTTCTGTACGGGTTTTCGTATAGGTAGTATGGATCCTTACAACCGCACGAACTGTACCATACTGTACAATTGTATGGACCGTGCAGGGAGGCCGTACACCAGTTTTGTAGGGGTAGAAAATTCTGGGTTTTGTTGAGGTATTTTTGGACCAATTTTGTAGATTGGAGTTCTGTCTTCTGTGGGGCAGAATTTGCCAAGTTTGCTATGTAATTTCTCAAGGCCATTTTCCCAATAAGGGAGCCCCTGTAAGTTTGGAATATTCTTAATGAAAAGTTGATTTTGAAGGGCAGAAAAATTGTGCATGTATTTTGTGATCTGTTTCCTAAATTGCTTCTGCTAGTTATTTATGTTAATAGATCTTAGCAAGTGTAAAATAATCAATGGGTTGGAAATCAAAATTTTATGCAAGTAAACAACTAGAAATTGTTTTATTTAGTGCTGAAATCAAGAAAGTTAACATGGCATTAGAGCAGAGACTTTGAGAGGGAGTAGATCTGAAATCTATTGTAGTAGATCTAGTATATCTGAGAGACCAGCAGGCATATCTAGTGCAGATATGGGGTTTATAGCAGTAGATCTTGGTGGTTATTTGAAGGATAAATCACGCAGCGGTTATTTTTGCAAATCTAGTTATAGCAGCAAGTAGTCTAAGATTTGAAGACATGTTAGATGGGGCATCTAACTTCCTATCATGGAAGGCAAGGGTTACACTACTCTTGAAAGACCATAAACTTTGTGACATTGTGGAGCATGCAAATTACTAAATCAACAGATCCAACTCAATTGGGAGAACATGAGCACATGAGAGTGATCACGGATGCTATGAAGAATCACTTGATTCTTCATGTAGCTGATAAGTCAACAACCCATGCAATGTACAAAGTTTTGATGGGTTTATTCTAGAACGATAATGTGAACAGGAAGATGATTTTGAGGGGCAGACTCAAAGCTGTCTAGATGACTAGATCATACAATGTTATCGATGATCTTATGAAGATAGACCATATTCGTGATTAACTTGCAACCGTTGGGGAGAAGGTAGATGATGCAGAGCTCGTTAGAGTGGTGTTGAATGGATTCACCAAGCATTGGGAATCATTTGTAAAAGATTTCTATGCTCGGGAAAAACTTCCCAACTGGGCAAGGCTATGGGATGATTGCATCTAGGAGGAGACTTGGGAGGAGTCTAGAGCACGTGAGTAAGAAGATGGTGAAGAGAACTTGGCCCTTGTCAGCAAGGCAAGAGTTCCAGCAAGAAGGGTAATAATGAGGTGGAAGCCTCCCAACTGAGAAAGAAGAAAGACTCGAGTAAAATCAAGTGTTTCACTTGCCACAGGAATGGGCACTATGCATCTCAATGTTCGGAGAAGAAGTAGGAGGTAGTAGTATCTGCAGAGACTTAGTTGGGTGAGTTTGTTGCAAAGTTTGAGAGTGAATTCTCATTGGTTTCTTGCCTTTCTACCAGCACAATTTCCAGGAGTGCATGGTACTTGGACAATGGTGCATTTCGTCACATGACGGAAGCACGGGAGCTAAGATTGACGGAGTTAGACTCAGGGATCCATGTAAAGCTTGGTGATGATCCCAAGTATGCAGTTAGAGGAGAGGGAACAATTTCGTTCCAACTTGAGTCGGGTAGTTCGTTTGATGCCCGAGATGTGCTATTTTTACCAGGACTAAAGAAGAAATTGTTCTCAGTTTCAGTTATGTAGGATAAGGGTTTTGTCGTTATCTTTAGAGAGGGAAAGTACTCATTCATCCAAAGAGAGCTAACCCAAACACAACAATGAAGTTTGGGGTTAAAGAGGGTAACTTATACAGATTGCAAGGGAAGCCTATTCAAGATTTGCTACATGACAACGACAACCTATGCAAGATTTGGCACAGGAGGATGGGACACTTGAATTATATAGCGTTGCCGATTCTAAGGGAGATTGTCATTAGTCTTCCAGATTTTAGTGTTGAGCATTAATGAGTATGCAGAGGGTGTGCACTTGGCAAGAATGTCAAGATTGTTTTTGGAAGCAGCGAGAGTAGGTCCAAGGGGATCTTAGATCTCATTCATATAGATGTATGTAGGCCTATGTCTGTAGTATCGATGCAAGGAGCATCATACTATGTGACGTTCATTGATGAATTTTCTAGGAAAACCTTGATCTATTTCATGAAGAGCAAGGATGGGGTCTTCAGTGGGTTTTGGGAGTTCAAGGCTCAGGTGGAAAACTTGACAGGAAATAACATCAAGGTTTTGAGGTCATATAATGGGGGAGAGTAGACCTCGAATGAATTCAAGGATTTTTGTAAGGAGGCAAGGATCAAGAGGGAGAAGATAGTCTCATACAACCCTCTACAGAATGGGGTTGCAGAGAGAAAGAACCGGTCCATAATCAGTACTAAAAAGGCTATATGATTCATGATTAGGGATTGCCTATGTTTCTTTGGGCAGAGGCATGTAACATAGTAGCGTATTTGCATAACAGGTTTCCTCACAGGATATTGGAGGACACTAGGAGGCATTAACAGGAGTGAAACCGAAGGTTAGTCATCTAAGGATTTTTGGTTGTCCAGTCTACATCCATGTACTTGAGGAGAAGAGGACGAAGCTTCACCCTTCAGGAGAGAAGGGTCCGTTTGTGGGGTACAACAAGACCTCAAAGGCTTATAGGATCTTCATGCCAACATAGTGGAAGACAATTGTCAACCGAGATGTTAAGTTCGAAGAGAACTTGCCATCTAGGAAGTCTCATGAGTTACCAATAGTGATAGAGGATGAGCATGAGGCTTCGAAGGGAGAACATAGTTCATAAACTTCTATTATAAGGAGTCAACCTTCAGGGGATGAGGAGGAGTTAGCTCCTTTTAGTTCTATCAGGAGACCCAGATGGTTTGAGTAGACATTGAGGGATGCTCGGGAGCATGCTGAGGATCCTATGAGATCATTTAGGGAGATTAGGCTTCCAAGAAAGTTTTTGAACTATATGGCATTAATGAACAATGTCATTGATTCTGAGCCTTCCAGTTATGAGGAAGTTGTTGATCAACAAGTTTGGAGGGATGCCATGGTGGAGGAATACAACTCCATCATGAAGAGTGATGTGTGGGACATTTTGCCTAGATTGGAGGGGAAGTTTGTGGTGACTTTCAAGTGGCTCTTTAAGATCAAGTATGCTGCAGATGGAAGCACAAAAGAATTCAAGGTGAAATTCATGGCAAGAGGGTTCTCACAAAGAGAAAGAGTGGACTACGAGGAGACATTTGCTCTAGTCATTAGGTATGCTTCTATTCAGGTTGTGATATTGATTGCCTCAGTCATGAGGTGGAGGATTCATCAGATTGACGTCAAGACAACCTTCCTCAATGAGATCATTGAGGAGGAAGTATACATAAAGCAACCACAGGGCTTTGAGGTACATGGGAGGGAGTCTCATGTGTACAGGCTTAAGAAAGCCTTGTACGAACTTAAGCAAGCACACAAGGCATGATATTCCTGGATCAACGAATATTTTATAAGCATGGGCTTTACCAAGAGTAAGGCAGATCCCAACTTGTACTTCATACTCGTTGGATCTAATCCACTCATATTGGTGTTGTACGTAGATGATTTGTTTCTCACGAGTGCATAGAATCTTATAGCAGGGTGTAAGGCCGATTTGGCCATGTAGTGTTAAAGTATTGTAACTTCCGAAGATATTCCAGATATATTGATTGTATTCCTCCATCAGGAGATGAGTTTGATCACGTAAGAGTCATTGAAAGATTCAATATAAAATCTCCCTGAGGAAGTTTTGCAGGGTTTTCTCCCTTGTGGTTTCCCCGAGGAAAATCTTTGTGTTTTTTGTGTTTCTGTGCTTGTTGTTCTTTTAGTGATCCTACTAGAAAAGTTTCAAATTTGTTTCGTGCAGAAATCAAATTTCACAAACATAATATCATTTTCATAAATTTCATTCAAATAATTTATCAAATTTATTTCATATAGAAACCAAATTTCACAAACATATTATTGTTTTCATAAAATTCAACCATAAATTTCTAAATCTGTTTCATACAAAAACTAGATTTCACAAACATAATATCCTTCTCACAATTTTTGGCTTTTGCACATGGTAGCTTTCAGTTTTCATTATTGGCTTACATTTATTGCCATATCCAAGACAATTCTACCTGCAATCTGAATTCTGAATTTATTTTTTAATCAACTAATTAAGTTGTGAGTATCCATGCATAGAATCCTTCCATTGTAACATTTACAACAACCCTTGAAGTGATCTCAAAATTATAGCACAAATAATTCAACCACTATCAGTGATCAATATCTCAATGCAATGAAATGCATTCAATTTTTATGTATTTTATCACAATAAAATTACATGATACAATCATATTATTTATGCAATCACATAAGAGTTTCAATACCCATGGTTACACAATCATACTTTTTTCACTTTCAATTGTGCATTCAATAGTCTTTGTCTTCATTATGGCTTATTCTGACTAGCATATACAAAACACCCTTTTCATGTAACTATGTTCTCCAGATACAACATCATCGTAGTCCGTCAAAACATGACAACTTTTTTCATGCAATCCTTCCCCTGCCTCCATAGAAGCTCATGAAATGATCTCAGAATTGCCAATACTTTTATCATTTCAACTATTAGCGAATTGAAATGAAATATATATCACATCCATGCATTCACACAACGCATCTTATCATATGTACCCACACATGCATGCATAATTGTTGATGTTTGTAGCTCAAATAGATATTTCTTTGGGTTGCTGTTTTACCCATGGGAATCATCACTATGACCTCTTTGGTATTTAGGAAATTTACTTTAATCAAATGAATTAATAAGTGAATGCCCTTTTATAATTAATTGGGGTTAATTTGGAGAAAAGCCTAAGTTTTGGGCTTTAGTGATTTTAGTTAATCAAATGAATCACAAACGTCGACCTCAGGTGAATGAGATATTTTCTCATCCATTGGAGTTAGGATTTTGGTTCATCCCGAAAGTATAGAAGGTAGCTAAGGGGAGAGGAGAAGACATATAATATTTCAAGAGAGTAACTCAAGCATTTAGTGGGAGAGAAGGACTTTTTGATTTCTAGTCTCTTGGGTAAGGGAAAAAAGAAGTAGCATTTAGGGTGAAGTAAGCAATTGAACCAGTTCAAGGAGGAGTTGGAATTTCTTGTACGGGTTTTCGTACAGGTAGTATGGATCCTTACAAACTGTACCGTACTATACAATTGTATGGACCAGCCTTTGTATGGCCACTCATTCACCTTCATGAACCACATGGCAGGCCCACAAACTGTCTATAAGGATGATTCACTCATCACAAGGATTACTAATCCTCGCCATGAGCACTAATAATACTCATGACGAGGATTACTCAAGAACATTCATCTCTTTGATCTGACGCACCAATCACATTTTATAAAATTATAGAATTGGCTACTTTTAACTTTTGCATTTTCTCCATACTTGGAATTTTCACTAAAAACTATCATTTCCCAAACTAAGCATTTATGGAAAAATCGCCTCTAAGCAAAGTTGTTCGGCTCTATGAGTAGGTAAAATGTCAAAATAAAATTTGTTTATAATTTTGATTTCTTGGGTCACTTTTCTTTCCTACAAGATTTCCAAAATCCCCCAAAAGAGCTCGGGAATAGTGGATTTTGGCCTTCTTTTGCACCTCGGCTTCACGCCTTTTGAAATTTGGCCATAAGATGCCTGAGTTACGCGTGGTCCTAGTCCACGATTGCATTGTAACAATTTTGGCCCCAATAGGGCCCTTAATGAATCTCTGGACACTAATCTTTAAAAGTTGCTCTTTCAAAATTTCTATAAAACTAAAGGCGAATGGGTCCATGCCTCTCATTGGCAATTATGTTCTAGAGATCCTATTGTTTATTTGCAATTAAGTTATATTGCTATAATCTTGTAAAAACTAACATGGTATCGGAGCAGTTCTAGAAGAGTCTATTGCCGAAAGCTACGGTTTGACCTTTCAAGGCCTTTCCTCATCTCTTCAGCAGAAAAAGAGTTGTGGAAACTTTGCTTTAGGGGAGGCGCATCTTTTGGTGAAGGAAAATCCAAATTTCGAGAACTTTCATTTTCGACCTAACTCCATTGTTTCAAGTTTTGTGCTGATCAAGCCATTGTTTTTGCTCGACCTCGCCCTTACAGGGTGCATCTATCTGTGAGGTTAGTTTCTTTAAATTCAAAATTTCATTTTTAACCTAACTCCTGCTAGTGTTTTTGGTTCAAATCTGCAGACAAGATGATTGGAATGAAGGTTCAAGATGATTGGAATGAAGGTTGAATATCCTCTTGATGGGGCTACAAACTTCATATTCCTACTAACCTAGAATTCTTCTCATCCTAGAAGAAAATGATCTCTTGAACTTTGTCAATGAACCAGAAGCGGAAGAAGACAAGTCCTAGTGGAGGAAGAGTGATGCCAAAGCAGTAAGGATTTTGGTGGACTTAGTCAAAGATCACTTGGTTCTGCAAGTCTCAGATAAGAAGACAACTAGGAAGATGTTCAAGACCTTGAAGAAGCTATTTTAACATAGTAGCATCAATGTGACTCACATTGAGGAACCAACTGTCAAATATGAAGATGATCAAGTCCGAATCAATTGCCTCATATTTCATGAGGATCACCGAACTTCGAGACATGTTAAGGACCAGTGGAGATAGCATTGAAGATAAGGAGCTTGTCATGACCTTTCTAAATGGTCTTCTACCATCTTGGGAGTCCTTCATCCAAACCATAAGTGGTCGAACCAAGCTTCCCAAATTTGACAGGTTATGGGCAAACTGCACTTAGGACGAGACTCGGATTGCAGCAAGACAAATACTCCATTGTCCTCAAGTTGAGGAGAATCAAACCTTCATTACTCATGCCAAGAAAGGCAAGGGAAAAGGAAGGAAGTTTCACAAACATAAGCACCAAGCTAGGAGACCAAGTTCTTCTCCAGATTGGAGGGAGAAGAAGAATGATTTATGACACATACAATGCCATAAGTGCAAGAAATATGGTCACTATGTAAACAAGTATTTTAGTACAAACCAGAGGAAACATGAAGCCTCAACCGCTGATGTTGATGAAAACACTCCTCATAAGAAGTCAAGGAATGATGATCGTTCGGAGTTCTTCTTCTAGCACTCTCCATATTGAAGAGATGATATAAAGATCCAAATTGTGATGATCTTCCAACAAGCATATTAAGATCAATAGACTCTAGCTGTGGAAGTCCATCAACAAAACAATAAAAGATAAGTATTTGATTTTACATGCTTTGGTAGATTAGATCCGGTTTCTTTGAATATGTTTTACGCAGATCTACATTCCTAGATTCAGGAAGTTGTTGAGCATGTGATATAATTTCTTTATTGATGAACGATAAGCTTATGTAGTATTTGCTATGTACATGATTGCTTAAATAGCATCTCATGCTGCACAACATTCCACGAACCCATATAGGATGACACCTCCTTTATAACATACTTAGAGTAGTACACCCTCTTGATAATATGCTATAATGGAGGCTGTAAGCATCCAAATAATGGCCATATGTGTGTTGTGTCGAAGCATTGACTAAAAGATGCCTACATTCTTGGATAAATTATTGTTGATACATTGATTATGCAATGTTGCTAACCATCTGACAGGATTTAAGTTGCAGGGAATGCTATGATTTACAAAGACAAGTGATCCCATTGATATACGGATGGATCAGAAGCGGAAAACCTCTAGAAACATGACTCTCAGACCCTGAGTGATCTCATGTAGAGATTTGGTGATTAGAAGGGGAAGGCTTCTACAAATGTCGGTCTCTCTACCATGGAAAACAATTTATTTTTGGTCAAAGTCATAGCAAATGAATTCTGGGGGACGAAATTCACTCAGCCAATCTCTGAGAGACGGAGGGAGTTATTCCTCAAAATTGAGGATCCTGGTCTATTGCACATGATAGAAACTTGATGAAGTCTTCCTAAGTTAAGGAAGAACAAGGCTAAGATCCTGAGTAGATCGAGCATGATGACGGTGACTACACTGATGACACTGCTGTCTTGATTCAGACAAGATAGTTGAAGGATCCTTGATGAACCTGGTCATCACTAGGATGGATACTTATTTTGTATCTTTGGTTGTCCAGTCTACATTTATGTGCCCAAGGATAAAAGGATAAAGCTAGAACCTTTAGGCAATAAGGGAACATTTGCGGGATACAGTGAGTCTTCAAAGGCTTACAAAATATACATCCCAAGATCGAGGTAGATCGAGGTTAGTAGGGATGTGACTTTTGAAGAAGAGATGGCTATTCGGAAAGGAAGAGGATCTGATATGGAGATCGATGATGACGAAGAGATGAGATCATCTCCCCCTCCAAAAGTTAAGAGGGAGTTTGAAGAGAAGAATGAACTGAGTGATCCCATTGATCCACTTGAGCTAGTTGATGCTCCCACAGATATGGCAATAAGCAGGAAAGGTCTAGATGGGAAAAACAGACATTGCAAGATGCAGAGGGGCACGAAGCTCCACACGGAACCTATCAGGAAAGCAAAAGACCTTAGAGGTTCTCGAGTTATGTAGCATTGATGAGTTGCATCATTGACTCAGACCCTACCACGTATGAAGAAGCATCCAGACACCAAGTTCGAAGGGATGCCATGACGGAGGAATTCTAGAATGATGTATGGGAGGTTGTATCGAGACTCTAGGGGAAGTCAATAGTGACCTCTAAATGGCTTTTCAAGATTAAACATGGAGCATATAGTAGCATGGAAAAACACAAGGATGGATTTGTTGCCAGAGGATTCTCTCAGAAAGAGGGAATTGACTATGATGAAACATTTTCTTCTGTGGCTCGATGTACTCTGAACCATCATTGCTATTGCTTCAGCTATGGGATGGAAGCTGCATCAGATGGATTTAAAGACCGTCTTTGTCAATGGTATTATTGAGAAAGAAGTTTACATTGAACAACCAGAAGGGTTTATTGTCCATGGGAAAGATTTCTCACATATGTAAACTGAAAGAGGCATTATATGGACTCAAGCAAGCACCTCGTGCTTGGTATGGACGAATAGAGGGATACTTGGTAAACTTGGTATTCACCAAGAGTGATGCAGATCCCAATATTTACTACAAAGATCGTGGATGACGAGCCACTGATTCTGGTCTTGTATGTGGACGACTTGTTTCTCACAGGAAATGAGAAACTAATTGGATGGTGTAAGAAGAAGCTTGCCTCTGAGTTTGAAATGAAGGACTTTAGATTGATGCATTACTTCTTGGGATTAGAAGTATGGAAGAGGCAAAAGGAAATTTTCTCAAGTCAAGGAAAATACAACATTGGTATTTTGAAGAGATTCGGGATGTTGGACTGCAAGTCCATGGCTACTTCGATGGATGCAAACTTCAAGAAGCTGAAGGAATCTACTTCAAATTCTGATATGATTGGTCCCACCATGTATCGCCAGTTGATTGGCTATTTGATGTATATGACGAACACCAGATCGAATATATGCTTTGGTGTGAATACTCAACTAGTTTATGAGTGATCTGAGGCAGATTCACTGAGTTACTGCAAAGCATGTTCTCAGATACTTACGGGGCACTGTGGGATATGGTCCAAGATATGCTTCAGGATGTGATTTGACATTGCAAGGATTTTCTGACTCAGATTGGGCGAGGTGTGTTGCGGACATGAAAAGTACTTTTGGATGTTGCTTCAGTTTGGGCTCTGGAATGATTTCCTGGTGTAGTAGGAAGCAGACCTCAGTAGCACTTAACAACGCAAAGGCTGAGTATATGGCTGCCAGTATAGCAGCCCAAGAAGCAGTATGGCTTCGAAAACTCCTTGCTGGATTGTTTGGTTAGATTCCAGGACCAACTCTGATTCACTGTGACAACCAGAGTTGTATACAGATGTCAGTGAATCTTGTGTTTCACGACAAGACGAAGTATATAGAGATTCAATATCACTACATTCGTGATATGGTGCAGAAAGGTGCAGTCGAGTTACAGTATTCTAACAGATGACCAGACTGCAGATGTTCTTACCAAGTCTCTTCTCAGGATAAAGTTTGAACACTTTCGCAGAAAACTTGGAGTAGAAGAAAATGCATCCCTCGTGGAGAGGGAAAGTCGAGACAGACATCTATGTTGCTTTCACACTGGTGCATCTACTCGTTCTGAATCTCATCCTGGCATGGGAGAAATCCCATCGACATTGTGAGACGAGTAGGTAGCAGATGCTCGTGTGCATTGGTGACCACTATATGTTTTGATTCTCAACCTAGTGTTTTGGAGAATTCCCACCAACTCTTGAGATGAACGGGTAGTAGATGGTTGTGTACATTGGTTGCCTTTGATTGCCTTGGTTTTCAGCTTTTTATGGGAGAAATCCCATCGACATCTTGAGACGAGTAGGAAATAGACGGTTGTGTGCACTGGTGACCACTATACGTTCTGATTCTCAATCTGGTGTTTTGCAGTATTCCCACCAGCTCTTGAGATGAACTGGTAATAGATGGTCGTGTACATTGGTGACCTCTAATTGTCTTGGTTCTTGACCTGGTGTTATGGAGAATTCCCACCAGCCCTTGAGATGAATTGGTAGTAGATGGTCGTGTGAAGCATGTCCTGGTTCTCGGTTAGAGATGAACTTGACTTGTAGTAGATAAGATATACTCTTCCATGGACTGTGAAGAGTTACAGAATTGATGGATCTATCGATGGATTGAGTGGACCAGATGCATGATGACACCTCTTGACGGACGGAGACAATGTTGACAACCTTTAGTATGTATAGAGACGATCAAGACAGATGAGATGTATAAAAGAGACCTAGATGTTTGTGATGCTGATGATGCCCATATCTGAAGAATACCTTTCTTGTTGAGAGGGAGTGTTGGAAATTGTGCAATTTTAGAAATTATTCTTATTGTACTGGTATAATGTATTGTTTTTACTTGTACCTCCTACGAGAGATTATATTGATATAATTACTCATGTAAACCCTAGAAAGAATCAGTCTAAACCTTGGGGAAATAGTACACAAGAAAATAATAAAAATAAATTTATTTTTGAATTTCCCCAAGGTCGGTTGGCCCCAGTCATATTGACAAGTTGGCCTAGTAAAATTTCACTTGGAAATTAGTATAAATAGCAGTGTTCCAAGTTTTTGGAGCGTGGGAGCGAGGAAACGCACATTGGGGCCGTGTAGAGACACCCCAAAATTTTGGGATATTTTGGGGGACGGGCAGGGTGGGGGGCGTCAGGGTCCTTAACATAGGGGGCCAGTCTCCAAAATTATAAAAAAATAGAAAAAAAATTAAAAAATATGAACCCCAACATATAAACATATCAATTCCTCATCCCATCACCATTTGCATACTAGCATCCTTATGTTCTCGAAGAGTTTAGTGTAATGTAAATGCAAATGTTATAGCCAAGCATATCATATCGATGTTCGTTTCTATTTCGATTTATAATGACCATTTAGGGTAAAAGCCTAAAATTTATGATGGACCATTTTTGTTTTTCTGTAAACAAAATTAAAAATTTGAGGGGGATGGGGGCGTGTGGGAGCCCCCCAATCCGGGAACCTCCTAGACCTGTGTTTCCCCACGTTTCTCAAAAAGGGGGGTGCTGGGAAACATTTCCCATGGAGCCTCCCAACCCCCGGGGCGAGCCCTGACCCTAGAGAGGCGTCCCCGTGGAACACTGATAAATAGGAGCCACCCCTCATTTATTCAAGTTTGCTCCAACATAAGAAGGTGTGCTACTGCAACCAGAAGGAGTATTTTTTCTGGGCTTGTATCTTAGAGAGACTTCTCTCTGCTCTCAGAAGCTATCATCTCTATACGAAGGTTTGCTGGGTTTTCCCGATGGGGTTTCCCTGATAAATTCCTGTGTTCCTTGTTTCTGTGCTTTGTCTTTCTTTTAGAGATCCTATTGTTTATTTGCAATTAAGTTATACTCATATAATCTTGTAAAAACTAACATGGTCATCTTGCTAGCAATGGGTGAGGGAGGACTTGTACTTTGATGTTGAGATCCTTTGGACAAATAGGGGAAAGCAGGGGCCACAGTGACATAAACATGCTAGAAAACAATAGGGAATAGCAGTGTCTCACAAATGGGATATAGTGCTTGGGGAACTGCCACTAGACTCTAACAAGGTGCTCTGTCGCTCACATCCAAGCTTGCTTCAAGCTTAGTGAGGATATTTTCTAGAACCCTTGTGATGAGTTCACATGTGACTGTAATTTGGTGAGGTTCTAGGGGACACTTAGAATTAGCTGTCCCTGCTCCATATCATGTCCTAGCCCTTAGGCTCCATGAAGTATAGTCATTCATTGATTTCATTTACATGTGGCCAAGCAGTCATTTTGATTTGGCATTTGTTCTTCATTTGCTTGGCCTTATTTACTTTAATTTCACATTTTACCTTTTTGGCTTGGTTTAACTTTACTTAGCCATTTTGGCTTTGAATTTAACTTTCTTTGGATACAACATGATACACATAGACAATGTAACGAACAGTGACACATTGCTTTGAGGACTAATGGGATGACACTCGATGGAAAGCACAACTCTACCGGCCACTACAACATCAAGGGCAACTAACAAGGAAGTAGATCCACAGTTGAAGCTATACACCCACACACTCTAGAACCGAGACACAGATAACATGGGGTCTTACATGCATAGGGGTCAAAGGGGGAGGTTCTCTAGATCACATATCTCAGCGTAATTTAAGGTAAGATTCAATATGAATGGGTCGGCTGGGTGGAGATAGTGTAAAGTGATGCCAGGGCTAGCATAGTAGGGTAAAGATGACCAAGTCTATACCAGAGATGGGGAAGGAACTAGTGTACATAAAGAGGAGCCTTGCAATCAAGGCATCATGACCACTCAAAAAGTCAGCCAATGATAACAATCAACAAACAAAGGATCATATAACTTACCACTCGAAGTCTCGTCAGGTTACTAATATAAATAAACGAGACAAAAACATGACCTCACCTGTTGTGCTGCCTAAATCTAGATGATGGTCTCTGACACTGATGGGAAAGGGAATGATCGACAATCTCTCTGCTGCTGTCTCATAGGGTCATGACCTAGCAACCTCATCTCCGTAGGGTGAATGTGGGAACAACTGTGATGGGAGAGCATGGAGTACTAAGTGATCGTTGCATGTGGGGCACACTGTTGGTGATGGATGTCTCATGGCTCTGCTCATGTAATAACCAATGTTCCCCCAATTTTTTGGGAAGTGGGACATGGGAGTGGGGAAACGCACGTTGGGGACGTGTGGAGACCACCCCCAAATTTTAGGGAAATTCAGGGGGGACGGGGGGACGGGGGGACGTCGAGGTCATAAAAATTATAAAAAAATATAATAATATTACCAGAGGACCCTATTTCTTACCAGAAGAAGTGTTACCAGAGGACCCTATTTCTTCATGATTCCATAGGGCATCACATTATTTGAGGATTATGCACAATGGCTTACCGAGAGGGGGAGGGGGGGAGGGGGTGGGGCGGCGGCGTGAATTGGTAAGCTTGGACTTACTTCAAATTTCACTTCTTCAAGCTCTAAAACTTACGTCATCATTTCACATTCAATTCAACATCATATTCATTAATAGACTAAGCATCAATAATCAATTCATTCATCAAATAAAAAACATAATCATCAACACATTGCACAAGAGTCGCAAGATATAATGTTTGTAATATTTTTGTATTTCAATGGCTGCGACCGTGAGGTAAATCAACACCTACTGATACAGAAGCACCTACTTCTATCCAAGACTCTGCTTGGTCTTTTCTTAGATCCTACTGAGAAAAATAATTACAAGACCCAGCTTGTATCATAAGTACATATCTGTCACATTACATCATCACAATCATCACAATCACCTCATCCTCATTCTGCCCATAATTTGTACACTCAACACTGTTGTCTGCTCATGTCCTCAACCTGTTCACCTTGTTACTGCCTTGTCAATCTTCCTGCTGTTGATCAACTCTGATCATTAATCCCAGCTCATCATCATCATCATCAGGTTATCATGGAGTGTACAAGGTATAATGTATCAACCTGTTCACCTTGTTACTGCCTTGTCAATCTTCCTGCTGTTCATCAACTTTGATCATTAATCCCAGCTCATCATCATCATCATCAGGTTATCATGGAGTGCACAAGGTATAATGTATCATCATCATCATGTGGTAAGACTGCATCATCATAGAGCATCATATCCTCATACATCACTGAATAAATATCATTTTTATTGCTGTTTACTTCACTGCACTATCATCATCTAGAAGTTCATACTACACTGTGTCATCTCTGCTTAATGCACTGTTCTTACCTTGTCACTGTAAAACCTGGGCTTGTATACTCCTTACTGTGTGATGTCTTTCGTATTAGGACAGTTTATTGGAAGAGCACTCGGATGATGGTGACCATCATTCAATCCACATCAAAAAATTCCGATCTGCTTCAAGCACCATCATCTTCTCCTAAGTGACCATCAAAACGACTGTTTCAAGTGCACGAAAGGCCACCAATGCTGTTACAAGCTTGGACTGTTAGGGACTTATTCCATCTAGGTCAGAGGTGTAGATATGAAGGACTCTCTTCAAACTTTAACCATGCCCACTGCTTCCTTAGTAACACTGTGACAGCTGCAAGGTTTAGGATCTAGTCCTCTATTTAGGTCTGCAAAACAAACTCTAAAATACCTTCAGCTAGTGCCCAAATCCGAACTGTATATGCCTGCAATTTTTCGGACTGGTGTATAGTTTGGTCTGTGGAAATTAGGGCTGCCTCAGTCTACAGACATTTATCCACACGAAAATTAGAGCAAAACTCAGACTTAAGAAAAAATATTAGACTTCAAAAGAACATATCTGCTGCTGCGTTACTGCTCCTCTGCTGTAAAAATCGTGTGGCTGCTCCTTCCAAACAGTCAACGAGTTCTCTGCTCCTCCACACGAAAATTCCTCAGAAAAAGTCACGAATTTCAGAGCTCTTTTTCACCCAATTCTCCACACCATTTTGAAAAACGTTAGCCTGTTATTTATACTAGTTTCTCAAAAAAAATTATGGAGCCGACCTATCATTTGTATTTTTTAAAATTCTAAAAAAAAAAACTTGTGGAGCAGACTTTTTATTTATTTATTAACTTGTAGCTGAGCCGACTTGTCTTGAATTTCATGGCTATAATGCATCTCTGTTAGGATTTAAATGCAAATGCACTTCTCATTGTTTTAGGGTCTTCTTCAACATAACTAGGGATTTTTCATTAAGAGCTTCAACTTCAACTTTAATGATTTTAAGGGCTCCATGACATCTTATGGGCATATGACCAACTTGTGGGTTTAAGGGCTTCAACTTCATACTCCATACGTGTGCATGTTCATCATGGCAATCAAGAGCAATATCTAAAGGTTACATACAATATACAAGGGCAATCAAACCACCATCTTGTTGTCATCAAGTGGGAGCATTGACCATCAAACCATCTAAGGGTTCTAAAACCCATCAAGTCATCAAACCATCTAAGGGTTCTAAGACCCCATCAAGCCACAAATGACCACAGAATGGGTCATTTGGACCCATTTGGTGTTCCATTATGTTCCAATGGCTTCAATGCCCACATCCAGTGTCCTTGCCATGTCATCATGCTTAACCTTTGTCACTAATGGCTTGTCATCAATGATAACACCATATTCATCACTATTAATCCCATATTGGGATCCTATTCATCAATAGCACCCTGTGCCCGCCTCCTCTAGGCTTTTATCCCTTGCCTCTACCTTGAATCTTGAAGTTGTTCCTCGAAGGACGTTACTCAACACCTTACAATCTTGATAAAACTTCCTAAACCAAGCATTAAAATAAGGTAGAATAAAAAAAAAATCATGCTTAAAAGTGATTTTGCTTTACTAAAGGGTACATTTTGATTAAGGTCATGATAGAGGAGTTTAACAATCAACCCCACCAACATCAAGGTACATAGAGAGGTTGATGTGCTTGATTAAATGACAATCCCTTAAACTTATACATGATAAAATCCAGTAGAAACGTTGCAATCCTGAAATCCTGAAAACTTTTAAGTCTGTTGAATTCTTAATGGGATCTAAAATTCTACTTTTTGCATATGAACTCCGACGAGGTTGGAACCACTCTCAAACATCCTAAAACAATTAATGGTAATGTTAAAAATTTAAGTAAAATGATAGAAAATGAAAGATAAAAAAATACCACTTTTACTTATTCTTAACATTACCATTACTACTAGAGCACCTAGGAGCCCCCCCACTTCACGGGTGCGGGCTTCAAAATAGGGGGATGAGCTCCCCCCCACGTTTATCCAAGTTTCGCCAAATTGGGGACGAGGGGAAACGTTTCAGAAGGAGCCCCCAAGTTCCCGGGGCATGGGAATAGAGGGGGGCGATCCCTGTGGAACACTGGTAATGACTGACTCTATGCTCTGGTACCAGATCTCCATCATGGTGGCTCCAACTAACATGGATGTGATAACAACAACCATTCAAAAGTTCGGTTCCATTTTGGATCACACATTCCCATTGAAAGGCTTTTTGGTCTCCAAAAGCTCAAGGAAACCAAACTAGATCAATGTGCACTCTATTGACTTATGTGGAAAGTGGGCTCTAACTCCAGCTTTAGCTACAGTTCTATCTTTGGCCCTAGCTCAAGCATCATGGCTCTGGCTCAGTTCTTAGTTGAGGCTCACTTGTTCCCATTGCAAAAGTCTGCTCATTGATTCTCATCTTTGTGCGATCCCCTGATTTGAACTCTGGACTCAACTCTCTCTCAGGATTGGAGATAGCCATCATTGACAGTTCAATGGAGCTAGATTGAATGCTGGTCTCTGTTTGTTCTTGTAGTGCAAAGGTCTGCTCATTGATTCTTCTCTGAGCAATCTCTAAACCCAAAATCTTTAATCAGAATTCACTCCCATCCTCAACATGCAAGTCTCTTGCATTCTATGGCCTTGAAAGTGCTCCATCTTGGCAATCAATTAATCCAAGTCGAATCTTGGTCTTATTTGGTTCACTGTTGAATGTATGCTACAATCATTCAACAGTGAGATCCCAACGAGCATATGTCATCGTGAAATGAAGTGTGGGGTGCCCTCTTTAGCTAGGATCCATTTCTCCTTGGCATGGAAACAATTCTATGTTGTTGAGTCATTCTTCAACCATTCTTCAATGAGTAAGACATCAATTGAAGTTTGAGATCCCTTTTTGCAATCTCCTACTTCCACTGAACTGTTGTTACTTCATTGGTGAGGCTGACCTCTTGTGCCACTGTAAATACATGGACACTCTCTGCTCCTTGGGCTGCCAAGGCAAGGAGCTCTTCATCTCTTCTAATCTTCACTCTCCACACTTTTGGCTTGACTACACGGTTAATGGGGTGATGCTATGGATGAAGTCGCCAACATTTCTCTTCCCAATGTCCACTCAACTTGTGGTGGCAAAAATTCTTGTCAATGGATGGGCTGCTTGAGATGCTTCTTTTGTACTTGTGCTTTTGAGTCCTCTGTTGATTTGGAGAAGTCTTCTTGCCATTCCTCCTATGAAAGCAACTGTGTTTGTTTAATGTGGCTTGTTTCTCCCAACAAGATGCCATATAATGGCCTTTCTTCCCACAAAATTCACATACATTTGAGTACTGACAGTGGTGGCAAAAATTCTTGTCAATGGATGGGCTGCTTGACATGCTTCTTTTGTACTTGTGCTTTTGAGTCCTCTGTTGATTTGGAGAAGTCTTCTTGCCATTCCTCCTATGAAAGCAACTTGGCTTGTGGAATGTGGCTTGTTTCTCCCAACAAGATGCCATATAATGGCCTTTTTTCCCACAAAATTCACATACATTTGAGTACCAACAGTGGTCAACTTGCAGCAGTGACAAACAAGGGACGTCTTTCTTACTACATTCCTCTTTGTCTTCTTCTTATTCTGCCTAATTGGCTTGCTTTTCCCTTGGAGTGTTAGTGCAAGCTGAATCTTGGAGCTCCTCTCTTCACTCCTCTTCAGCAATCTGTCTCAAGAAGGATTGAGTGGAAGTATGATTACCTCATCCTTCACTGTTGTTCCTTCCCCTAATGGACAGACCAATTTTATCTTGTCCTTTGCATTCACGAAAATGGTATTAGTGTCCATGGTATTTTTGTTTCTTCCATCATAGCCTAAACCTTCATGTTTGAACCTCAATTCAGCTACAATAGGTCTCAAGGGGCCTTGATTTCTTTTGCCTAGCCCTTGTCCATCATAGCCCATTTGCCTTAGTATCTTAGAGCCAATGCCTTTGGTATGTTTCTCAAATTCACCAAAATGCTCTTTAGAAATGTCAATGGGATGTGAACTAACTAGAGTTTTCTCGGTCAAGGTGTTGCCTTTGGAAATCGGAATGGAAGGTGTCCTTGCTTCCCATTGGTCTTGAATATCCTCATGTGGCTTTTCCAATGCATTCTCTTTCTCTTCCAAATCTTGGTGTAGTTGAGCTAGTACCTGATTGAATTTATCCTCATGCCAACTATCTAGTTGTGTGAGTTTCTCTCCCAATTGCAAGAGCTGCAATTTGTTCTTGTCGAATTCTTCCCTCATAGTAGTGAAGGAGTCCTGGCGTGTGGTGAGTTCTTTTTCCAACTCTTCTGCTTTTTGCCTCCAATATCTGCTTTCCTCTTGAATTTGCCTATTGAATTCTCTGAGCTCTTCTAGATTCTCTCTTCAAGGCTTTTCCCATGGTGAAGTCATTTTTCTTCTCTAAATACTGGCAAAGTTGCATCACGGTCAAGGATACAACCTCTCTAATACCATGTGATCTGTTATCAAGGGACTTACAACCCACTCAAGTTACCAACACAGATACTTGTGAAGAAAATAATTTCTAGTCTTTGTTCTTGCTTTGTCAAGGCTGAGATGATGCTTGGTTCATTTGCTTCATTTGCTACATGAACTTAAATGCTCCGACTCCCAGCCTTCTAAGCTCAATTCTTTGAGAAGGCTATCTTCAAGTTTGTTCATCAACAAGCACAAACACTGTTGGCATACCAGGCCACAATTTATCTTTTTTAGTGCTACATGAAGATAGCGATACTGACGATGTAATAAAAACCCAACAACTATAAATTCGCCTAGCATGTACAAATTTGCCCCAACAAAGGGAAGGGACGTCCAGGTAGTGAAATAAATTTGTCTAGCAAGAGAAGTAATGCCCTAGGCACATTTAAATTGCCCAGCTGTGATAAAAAATGCCCCGGGAACATTTAAATCCATCCAACTTTGATAAAAAAAAATGCCCCAGGCACATTTAAATCCGTCCAACTGTGATTAAAAACACCCCAAGTACATTTAAATTACCCAACTGTGATAAAAAACACCCAAGGATCATTTTAATCTGTGCAACTGTGATAAAACATGCCCCGTGCACATTTAAATTTGCCCAGCTAGTGAGAAAATGCCCAATAGTCATTATGTTTAAAATATTTAATTTAAAAACTACCTAAAGAGTTGCAACATCTCTTAGATGAGAGCCATTGATCTCAAGATTCATATTGGAAATGGGCGGGGTAGTTTTATAGCTATTGGCATTTGTATTTTGGAAGACTAATTGAAAAACATGAAAGTCAACCTCACTTAAGAGCTCAGAATGAATGTTTGAACCAACCCATGAACCAAAGAAGCATTAAAACACTAGCAGCAATTAATAAAATGAACAAGCGAAATCAATCAAGCATATAATGGACACTGTAAATTTATACTGGAAACCCAATCAGGAAAACCAGCTTTGAATGGTTGCTTAGTATATCATGGCAATCTCTAGTTACAAGGCTGCTTATGGCTCCCTTGTGGATCCTCCTCTCGTGGCCAACAAAAGCCCTCTTTGAGTGAAAATGAACAAGGAAATAGGGAGAGCTTGGGTATAGGCCTCACCTTTCGTTTCTCATTCCCCATCCTTTTCCTCTTATTTTATTTTTATTTTTATATTTAATTCATTTTTTTTCTCTCTTCTTATTTACATTTTTGTCTGCCTTGTATTTTCTTTTAGCCATTGTTTAACCTTTAATCATTGCTACCTTTAATCATTGCTAGATTACATTGCAGGTTATAGCGTTACAACCATTCAATAGTTCAGATCCAGTTCGGATCACATTTTCTATTATAAGGAAAACAATGAGGAGACTTCTTTATATTTGTAAGTTAAGGAGCAAGATGATAGAACATTTTCTCTGATTTATTTTTATCCCTGGCTGGGAGTTTTACAATGAAATCAATTTTGAGCTCAACTGGCTATTTTTGGCAGCCAATAGTTTTGGACCCTATATTTCTCAAGGTTGTAGAAATAATTCCTGCTTTAATATCAAACTAATATTTATTTTCTATGATGTTTACCTTATCTAGAACAGAAAACTCAATTAAATGTTCTTCGACATTCTCCATTCATTTTGCTAGAATGGTGTCTTTTTTTTTCCAGGTAAATTTCCTGGGGCAAACCTCCCAGATGCTTGTCCTGATTTAAGGATGGTACCCAGGGAAACCCTAGATTCTTAGGGCACACTGCCAAGTCAACAACATGGTTCAAAGCCAATACAACTATATACTCATTATGAGCTCATCATGTCACTTGGGGGAGTAGAACCTGGGTGGGGAGGATAACACTCCATCCCACAACCTCTTGGGCTAGACCCAATTGACAGAGAGAATGATGTCTGATTCTCAGGGCACATTGCCAAGTCAACAACATGGCTCAAAAGCAATACAACTATATACTCACTATGAGTTCGTCATGTCACTTACAGGAATAGAACCTAGGTGGGGAAGATAACATTCCATCCCACAACCTCTGGGGCTAGACCCAATTGACACTGGACAGAGAGAATGATGTCTGTGATACGAGTCCAACAGTTCTTTTAGCAAGCTTAGTTTTGCCAAATGTCTTTCTCAACAAGCTTTTCTAACATCCACTAACTCGAGTGTAGTGTCATATCTGACTTAGATTTTACAGCTTTGCAAAGTTTATTGTTTGCATTCCTTAACTGTTGTTAGTAGAGATAATTTGAACCCATCTTATGTAATTGTATGACATAATTAATTCTGATGTGTCTTATAGGGTGATTGCTTTTGGCCTCTGAGGTTCTTTGTCCAAGTTTTTTTGGTTTCTTGAGCCATATACCCTTACTAGGAAGCTCTAATAAATTAATATTGATATGTAAGATTCAGCTTAACTTACATATGGAAATAGACAATGAATCAAAAGATCTTGAGATACATGGATGATTATTGCTCGTCTGTTGTAACAGTATCATCAGTGAACAGTCATAAAATTTACATTCTGATAGAAATCTCAAATTGAGTAGAATAAATTTCTATTTCACATTGTATAGTGGTAGAAATTACCCTTGTCTGGGGTGATATTCCTGTTTAAAAGACATCTGCTATATTTTGTTGGACACATCAACGTATTCTTGCAATTTTATAACAAGGCCCATCTCTGGCAGTTGGAAGATTTTGTTGCGCACATGCATTTTATTGATATTATGAAATCTGTAATTGCAGGGAGGTAACTACACCAAAGATAATGCGATGCGAACATGTGCATTACCTTCAAAGTTGAATAAAAATCTTGGGGTTTAGGGTGGGATTTTATTGACTTGCATATTAATTACAAGTCTACCAGCTGGTGATATCAATGCTACTTAAATTTTGGCTCTCAATTGTGTTTGGGCAGCTACTCGTGCCTTTAATGTATTTGCAATAGAGGAATTCTGGGCACTTTATCTCCTCAGTCTTTGGGGAAGACTTTGAAGCCTTTGAGATGGATGGAATTGAACTCTGGCATCTAATGGATCTTAGAGTTACTATTTTGTGAAACTCTTTAAAACTTCATTGAAGATTTCCTTCAATTTTCTTCTCAACGTTGTTGTTAGAATTATCAGTTTTTTATTACGCAGTTTATTTTCCCTCTCGATTAGTGTATTTTACTTCATGACGGCTGCATGGGAAACTCCTTCACAGCCTTTTCACCTGAGTAGAAGTCAACTGTTTTGCACAAAGGTTTCACAGACCTTATGTTTCTCGTTTGGTCCTTGGACAGAAGGTCTGTTTCTGCCAATTCTGCAGTATTATTCATATCAGGGTAATGGTAGGAACATATTTTTTCATTGTCGATAATTAGGGATTCAAGTCATGGAAAAGATGTGGTTCTCAATAAGTTGGATCGTTGAGAGGCAGTGGACATTGATGGGCACCACTTTGGATAAGATTCTTCACAAACTATGTATTTTTTTAAGAATTGGCTTCCTCTTATTACTTAGTAACATGCCCAGATTTAACATTATGGTGGAAATTGTAGCACCATTCAATTTAATCACCTTCCGCTAATTAGCATGTGACTTAATCACCTTGAACCTTGCTGAAGACTATATTGACTATTCACTTTCATGGCATGAGCTTCGGAGCATCTTTGGTTGGCCTTGTATAAATTGCAAGAAGTTTACAGGGAAAGGAATTCAGTTGCAGATCGCCTCTCAAAGGAAGGGGCGGTGATGGCACATGGAACCTGGAGATTTATTGAAGACAAGGGGAAGTGTTCGAGTTCTACCACAGACCTTTTACAGAAGGCCTTCCTGCAAGACCTGACAACTGAACATTTTGATCTCTACACTCTTTTTTGGAAGTAACAGGACAGCAGTCTCTTTTGCTACACAAACAACTCTGCTTTTTGTCAAGCTCACAGGGAACTTTTCTCTGGCTGATTCACGGCCCCAGTTTTGGCTCTGTTAAAGTTTTCAGGCTCTTAGGCGTGAAGTTTATTTGGAAACACTTACTAATCTAGTTTCCGGCTGTTTAACCAGCGGTATGCAAAGCATACAAATCATGTACAGACTCTTTTTGATCTAATACAAATATCTGCTTTTTTTCTTTGGGAAAAAAAATTGCAAGAAGTTTTTGATGTATTCAACAGATTATGGTAGATGAACATTGTTCAGTTCAGTGGTGTTGATGTCGGCCTTTCGCCACAAATTTTTATCAAACCTTGTTTGATCCGGCATTTTGCCTCGGCTTTTTTTAGAGGTTCTCTGTTTACCAGGTCTTTGACCACCACCGTTGGCTTTGGGCTGTTTAAACGTTCATAGATTCTGCTGCTATAAATTGAAGATTTTGTTATATTTTAAAGTTACCTGCATCATTCAGGTGACTATCATTTATACATCTGTTGCCAGAGTTCTGCGACCCAAACAACCTGACATGGCTGTTAAAGATAGGGCTACTGCCGTTCGTCACAAAAGGGCGTGAAAGATTTATAAGAAACATCAGCAATGAGAGGAGCTGCCACAGATGCGGATAAACCGAAAACAGTTGCATTTATTCGCATTAACAGAGACACTTCAAAATATAGCCGCTGGTCGACATTTAACTAATGATTTGAAATACTAATTAATCAAGCCGCCATTCAGCCTCCTGTTCTGCCGTGTGGGTGATTCCGTAGAAGGGCATAACAATTGTGCCGCCGTCAAGAACTAGCCAAAGGGAAAGCCACTACAGGTCTTGAAAATTGATGCCTTTAAAAAATGGAAGAGAGGTTTTACACAAATTGAAGAATCGTGACTTAAAAAAAGTTCGTGAAGGTTGCATTAGGTGACCTTTTCGTCTGAATTGTAAGTTGGTAGTTGCAGGGACAATTCTTCCAACTGGTTGTTTCTGTGAATATTGTGGGCTTTTCTTGTCTATACTTTCGAAGTTCTGATACCATGTGATAATTGATTCACAGTAGGATCTAGGAGCCAAGGGGATTTTCACACTTCGATATTACAAAATTATGCACAAAAACAGTAGAAAGAGTGAAATTAACACACATGTAGTCAATAACTGAGTTTATTATGACTGTCCAACATGTGAATATGTCTGGATTGGGTTTATATTACATTAGGTAGAAATCATTAGCCTTTGGAGGTCATCTGGATGCATACATGTGTCAGGCTAGGATTTGACCTCAAAACCCCCCTAGGTGGACCAATGAGCTCCCAAACCATCCCAAACGGTCACGAATGGCTGTGTGAACGTGGTTGGAGCATGCTGAGACATAAATGAGGGTAGTCAAGCACTGGGTGAGCACATGGTTGAGTGGGAGTGGCTCTAGGAAGCAATAAATGCCCTAGGAGAACCCAAAACCACCAAATACATGCACTAACGCCTATGGTCAAATAGTGTCCTTGATTTAAGGGATGGGGAGCGCACCAAGACTGATCTGTCATTAATGAGGGCGCCTTGACCGTTAGAATGATCAAAGTGGAGCTCCTCAACTGTAGTAAATGAGTCCAAAACACCCAATAGACCAAGGTTGATCAACATAGCCTAAGTTTTGGTGTAACGAAAAACTTTACATGGTATTAGAGCATAGTGATGAATATGGTTGTCATTGATGACAACATTAATGACAAAGGTTGAAGTGATGCATAGCCAACAAACAAAGGAAAATGACATGGGGCATGGCCACGTGGCCAAATGACCCATTCTGTAGTCATTTGTTGAAGATGATATGGAGGGCAAGCAATGGACAAAAGACAAGACAATGACAAGGTCATTGACATGGTTTAATGACAAGGTTAAAATGAAGACATGATGATGTATGACAAATGGCAAGCTATGATGGCAAAGGTCGACTTAGCAAGCAGTAACAAAGCAGCATGGTGACATGGCTTGGGTGACATGGCAGAAACAAGAACAAGGACATGACACATGATGGCTTGTGGCAACAAGATGACATGGCACAAGACTTGCCAAACATAGATGACAAGATGACATGGCAAGGTGAAAAGACAAAGGACAAATAAATGGAAAAACATGATGATAGGTCGACTCAAATTAAAAAATAATAATAAAAATTGTTTTGACAGGTCGATTCCAAATTATAGTGAAAAATCACTATAAATACCCTATCAAAATTCATTTTGAAAATAGAAATTCGTGGGAGCTATGAGGATTTTCGGACTGAGGCAGCTTGACTAAAATTCGTGACTGTGGATGGTTTTTAGGGCTCCATCAATTTGCAAACAATAGTAGTAGCAACAGGCGAAGGTTCTTTTCGTTGGTTATGAATGTCTTTTTTTGTTTAAGCCCTAATCATGGCAGCAACAGTAGACCATACTCTTCTTGCTTAAACAGACCCAAAAATTGCAGTAGCAATTGAACAGTTCCGAATTCTTTTAGCAACATAGAAGTCTTTTTTTTGGGTGGCAGTCCTAAGGTTGGAACAATAGAGAAGTGTTCTCCTTTGCTTATATTTTATTTATTTTTGATTGAGATTTTCGGATTGTCTCTGAGGAAACTCGTGGAGCAAATTCATTGAGCAAAATTCGTGGAAGACTGAAGCAAACCCGAGCCTTCATTGAGGTATTTTTTTGGGTTTGACTTCCAGCTACAGTAAACAACAAATGCTCAATTGTTTTGTAGACTTGTAGCAGCTCTCTTTAGCGATGATAATGGGTTTCTTCTGATGGCTAAATTCTAGTGGAAGTTATTGTTTACCATTCAAGATATCTGGAAGTAATGAAGTATATTACAGTAGCTAACTTGAGCAAACAAATGCATGTAGAAGACAAGTGGAGGATTGTGCAGAAGAATGTGAGATAATGTTTTGTATAAGATAATATCACTGTGGAAAGACTGATGACATGGTTGATGACAGTTGTTGGATAACTTGGCATGATGAGCATGGACAAACCTCTTGATAGCATAAGCAACACTGATCCTTGATGAGACTTGAAGACTTAATGGTGACAGCAGGGACATGATCTTTATGAGCAGGTTTATGAATGAAGATGAACATACAGACAAAACGTTGATATGAGAATGATGAACATAGCTTTAATGATGTGATTGATGTCATGATGGTGTATGTGATGTGACAAATGTGTGTATTATCTACAGGCTGGGTCTTGTACATGTTTTTTTAGTAAGATTTAAGAAAAACTAGGCAGGGTCCTAGATAAGGAGTCGGTGTTCTTTGTTTCAGTAGGTGCTGAATTGCTTCATGGTCGTAGCTGTTTGAAATACAAAAAATTGCAAATATTATATCTTGTGTCTCTTGTGCAATGTGTTGATGATATTGTGTTTAACTTGATTATTGAAACATAGTGTATTGATGAATATGATATTGAATTGAATGTGAAATGATGACTTATGTTTTAGAGTTATAAGAAGTTAAATTTTGAAGTAAGTCCAAGCTCACTGATTCACACCCCCTCTCGGTGAGCCATTGTGTCTAACAATTGGTATTAGAGCCGGGCCTTCAACATAAACCTAACAAGCTTGAAGAGATTTGGGGACACAATATGGAAGGATCAACAAAGCTCATTGACCATGAAGTTCCAGTTTTGGAAAAATCAGATTATTTTGGATGGAGAAGTAAAATGAAAAGTTACTTGAAGCAATTCGGTGTTTGGGAAATAGTGGTTAATCCACCTAACCAACCCAACAAGAAGATAAAGGCAACGGTTGAGAAAGACAATAAAGTTGCATTGAAGTTTTTGATGGACATACTCTCAAGCCTTATCAAAGAAAGCATTGGAAAATACACTTCAGCCAAAGATCTCTGGCTCAAGCTGGAAGAAGAACACTAAAGGAGGAGTCAAGACAAAGAAAAGGAAGCAGAAGTCAAGGATGAAAAGCAAGAAGAAAAGCAGGTACAAGCTTCGGATACAAGTGAAGGTAAGTACTCTTCAATGGATGATAAATTTGAATGTAATGATGATGAAGTTGTTCTTACAGAAGATGAAGAAGAAGTTTTGCTGAAAGCAAATAATGCATTTACAAGCACTTTGTCAGATATTGCTCTTAGATTCAATCCAAGACTCGAGAATAAAATGATGAGGTCATTTGAAAAATACAAAGAGGAGACAATAGCTTTGCTAATGAAGTTAAAACTCAAGAACAAAGACTTGTAAAGTTAAGCTGCAATATCAAAATGATGAAATCAAGGAATTGAAGATTGGATTAGCAAAAGAGCAAGAAGAGATTGGTGTAAAAGCTAGATGGGCTAATACTGATCTAAGATCCAGTTGGAGGAAGCTAAAAGAATAGAAGATGTTATGAAGCTTCAGTTGGAAGAAAAAGAAAGAGAAAATCAGAGACTTGAAATGGAAGTTGTTGGTCTTAGAAAGAAAATTGAGAAGTCAAAAGATCATGTGAAGTTCAATGAAAGTTTAGTCATCCTGGATGAAATTTTGAAGTGTCAAATGCTTTCCTCTGACAAGTTTGGCCTTGGGTTTAAAAAGGAAGAAAACAAATTGAAAGAAGTCTTGTGGTCCCCCAGAACTCCTGGAGCTGAATACAACAAGGTTGTTCATGCACTTGCACATGCCAACAAAGAAGTTGAAAATTCAAAAGTACCTTACGAAGCTACTCCCACTCATCAAGGCCATTCATTTGAAAGAAGAAGGACAACTCCAAGATGGAGCCAAACTTCAAGGTATGAAAATAGATTTTATGGCTATTGTTTTTCTTGCTCTAATTTTGGTCATAAGGCTATGGAATGTAGATCCTATAGAAGAAGAAGTGTTGGAAGCCCAAATGACAAAGTTAGGTGTTGGACATGTAATCATCATGGTCATGTTGCGGCTAACTGTCATACAATGAGGTGCTACTCATGTAGTGGTTTTGGTCTCAAGGCTCAAGAATGCCCAAGTCAAAAGAGTCAACCTAGGAGGAGCCCATCATATACATCAACAAGGAGAATTAATGAATCATGGAAGACGTATAACGAATGAAAAATTGAAGATCAAAAGATAGACAATCTAAGCCAAGGACACTCTAAGGTATGGTAAGAAAAAATATTTTGCTGGATCTAAATGAAGTTGAAGACCAATGCACAAAATGTGAAGGTGGTTGCCATATGGCAAGCCATACTTAAAGTCTTCCAAAGACTTTGAGTACACCATGAGTTCATTATTGGAGGATGAACTCAATGAGTAATGATGACTGCTCCAAGCAAATAAACCGGTCCAAGGATCGAGGCATGCTGATAGGGGGAGTATGGTGAACACATGAAGTGAAGTAGTTTAGCTTTGAAATTTTTGGGTATAGTAGGTAATTGAGGCATAAATGTATATGAGGTCAGCAAACATGTAGACTGGTTATGCACTAATGATGCAACAGATTCGAGAACAAGTTTATCTTTGATCAAGCAACATAAGTTTTTTTTTCTCTGAGGTCATGCTCTCTGTGGAGGGTTGAATTTGACAGTAATAACAACAATATCTACAAAAGACTAATTCAGATGCTCCTTCACTATTATACTGTTGATGACTAAAATCTGAGCGTGTGATAATTGTTTGAAGTATATTATCCTTTTAATTGAGATTGTTGAGACTAGAATGGTTTATGCCCAATTATGAGGATGCTTTGCATTATTTGTTGGCTGAAAAAGTCCATTAAAGTGAATAGACATATATTGGGTATGAAAGAGTATGCAAAGTCTATATACAAGGTGCCTGTCTGAAACTGAATGACATATGAGATGATTGTAAACCAAAGAAAAGAAGGACGATAGTTGTGATTTGGAATTTGTATAAAAAGCATAAACAACAAGTGAAAGATTGAAAAAGCATTGTGGATAAAAGGAATAACTACAAGAATCGTTGATCACAAATAAAGTTATTTTGCAGTGAAGTCCGTGGACTTAGAGCATGTGCTGAAGAACTTATAAACAGGACTCTGTGACGTGAACTATGATGAAAGGATCTCTGTAGAAAAATAAGTGTGACAGAGACCAGTGTCTTGGACTTGACAATGGCTTATGACAGTCTTTGAAGTGATTTGAGATTTGAAGTGACAACCTTGGCATAACATGATAACTTCTTTGAGACAACCTCAATGATAGACTGACTTAACAAGTGACTGAAGACTGACTTGACCAAGACAATTGCTTGAAGTGACACAGATCAAATTGATTTGGCTTCTTGAGCAGTTGGATTGAGCACATAGTTGCAGCTAAGTTTTATGGCAAAATTAGTAGCATGTGTTTCAATTTTTTTTTGCATCAGTAAGGCAGTGATACAAGTTTGTGACATCGTGGATCAATGCTTAGTCTAAGCATCCAAAGTATTGAATTTGAAGCTTATTCAAAAGGCTGCAGCTGAAAACATAGTGATGACAAGTTCAACAGACCATTGAAGAAAATCTTGTTCAATCTGAATTGAAAAGTAGTATGTTGATAGGGGGAGTGTCTATGCTTATGAAAATATGAAGATGACAAATAATGAGAGCAGAAATCTTAGCAGTTCAAGCAGCCTATTTGGAAGGGCGAGCACTTATGTGGAATTTGAAGATGATCCAAAGCTCGGATCATAAGTTAAAATGATGCATCAATGCTAAAAAAAATTTGGGGGTATTGTGAAGCTTTAAATGGCTAATTGGCCCTTTGTCATTAATGTCAAAGGGGGAGAGAAAGATTGGTTGCCATCAATGACAAAGGGGGAGATTGATGAATATGGCTGTCATTGATGACAACATTAATGACAAAGGTTGAAGTGATGACATAGCCAACACACAAAGGACAAGGACATGGGGCATGGCCACATGGCCAAATGACCCATTCTGTAGTCATTTGTTGAAGATGATAAGGAGGGAAAGCAATGGACAAAATACAAGATTATGACAAGGTCATTGACATGGTTTAATGACAAGGTTAAAATGAAGACATGATGATGTATGACAAATGACAAGCTATAATGGAAAAGGTTGACTTAGCAAGCAATAACAAAGCAACATGGTGACATGGCTTGGGTGACATGGAAAAAACAGGAGCAAGGAGATGGCACATGATGGCTTGAGGCAGCAAGATGAAATGGCACGAGACTAGACAAACATAGATGACAAGATGACATGGCAAGGTGAAAAGACGAAGGACAAATAAATGGAAAAACATGATGATAGGTCAACTCAAATTAAAAAATAATAATAAAAGCTATTTTGACAGGTTGACTCCAAATTATAGCGAAAAATCACTATAAATACCCTATCAAAATTCATTTTGAAAATAGAAATTCGTGGGAGCTCTGAGGATTTTCGGATTGAGGAAACTTGACTAAAATTCGTGACTGTGGATGGTTTTTAGGGCTCCATCAATTTGCAAACAACAGCAGTAGCAGCAAGCTAAGGTTCTTTTTGTTGGCTATGAATGTCTTTTTTTGTTTTAGCCCTAATCATGGCAGCAACAATAGACCTGAATCTTCTTGCTTAAACAGACCCAAAAATTGCAGCAACAATTGAACAATTCCGAATTCTTTTAGCAGCAGAGAAGTCTTTTTTTTTATAGCAATCCTAAGGTTGGAACAATAGAGAAGTGTTCTCCTTTGCTTATATTTTATTTATTTTTGACTGAGATTTTTGAACTGTTTCCAAGAGGAAGTTCAGACCGTCTCTGAGGAAACTCGTGGAGCATAATTCGTTGAGCAGAGTTCGTGGAACACTGAAGCAGGCCCGAGCCTTTACTGAGGTATTTTTTTGGGTTTGACTTCCATCTACAGTAAACAACAAATGCTTAATTGTTCTGTAGACTTGTAGCAGCTCTCTTCAGCGATGATAATGGGTTTCTTCTGATGGCTAAATTCTAGTGGAAGTTATTGTTTACCATTCAAGATATCTGGAAGTAATGAAGTATATTACAGTAGCTAACCTCAGCAAACAAATATATGTAGAAGGCAAGTGGAGGATTGTGCAGAAGAATGTGAGATAATGTTTTGTTTAAGATAATATGAATGTGGAAAGACTGATTACATGGTTGATGACAGTTGTTTGATAACTTGGCATGATGCGCATGGACAAACCTCTTGATAGCATAAGCAACATTGATCATTGATGAGACTTGAAGACTTAATGGTGACAACAGGGACATGATATTTATGAGCTCGTTTATGAATGAAGATGAATCTACAGGAAGAACGTTGATATGAGAATGATGAACATAGCTTTAATGATGTGATTGATGTCATGATGGTGTATGTGATGTGACAAATGTGTGTATTATCTACAAGTTGGGCCTTGTACATGTTTTCTTAGTAAGATGTAAGAAAAACAAGGCAGGGTCATGGATAAGGAGTTGGTGCTCTTTGTTTCAGTAGGTGCTGAATTGTCTCACAGTCATAGCCGTTTGAAATACAAAAATATTACAAATATTATATCTTGTGTCTCTTGTGCAATGTGTTGATGATTATGTGTTTAACTTGATTATTGAATCATAGTGTATTGATGAATATGATATTGAATTGAATGTGAAATGATGGCTTAAGTTTTAGAGTTAGAAGAAGTTAAATTTTGAAGTAAGTCCAAGCTCACCGATTCACCCCCTCCTCTCGGTGATCCATTGTGTCTAACACATAGGTATGAGGTTCAATTCCCCTGAGCTACACTGGAGGGTGGGTGTTGGAGTATTGATACAACCGCATGGTATAACCGCCGCACCTCTAGGAATATAAAAATGTGGACTAACCGCCACTCCTGATGATAGGGCCTTGTGCTTGGTTTCAAATGTTCATTAACATCTACAGGTTTTGGAGCATCACTAGTCTTTTGCCTTCAACCTTGAAGTAAACGTTGGAATTTGCTTTACTTTAATAAATCCTAGGCTCATCAGAAAGCTATCCATCCTACGGTACCATGTACTGGGTGTCTGTTTCAATCCATACAAGGCCTTCTTCAATTTGCACACATGAATATGCCTGTCATGTGTCTCGAATCCCGGTGGTTGTTATAAGTACACTTCCTCCTCGACTACACCATTCAAGAATGTTGTCTTAATGTCCATCTGGTGTATTTTCCATCTCATAACAACAACCAATGTAAGTATAGATCTAATGGAAGTGCATCTCGCTACTGGTGCAAATGTCTCCTCGTAATCTATGCCTTCTTTCTGTGAGAAGCCTCGTGCTACGAATCTTGCCTTGTATTTCTTGATGCTTCCATCTGCAACATGCTTGATCTTGTAGATCCACTTCAAAGTCACAAAATACTTCTTTCCCTGTCTTAAAACTATCTCCCAGACATCATTCTTCATAATCGATTGATACTCCTCAATCATGTCACTCTTCCATTTTTTCTTTTCTACAACCTCTTCATAAGTGGAAGGTTCATTGTCAATGATGTCACATAGCAAAGCCACATAGTTGTTGTAAGACTTTGGTCTTTTCCTTTCTCTATGCATTACTTTTGAAACACCATACCATCTGCTTCTTGCATGAGCTCTCGTGCCCATGCTGGTTTCCTCTTGTGGGAGTCCTTCTTGTGAAGTGTTTCTACAAGGTCTTGTGGTTCTTCCATGTCATGATCTTCATGGTCTTCTGAATTTGCTTCTACAATTTCCATACCTCGGATTCTCGTTCCTTCAGGTTTCTCGACCTCTTCAATAGGTAGCCTCCTGGATCTAGAGTATGCCGAGTTTTCATCAAAGGTTACATCTCTACTGATGTCGATATTCTTAAATCCTGGGAAGTATGTTCTGTAGGCCTTTGATGTATCACTGTATCTTACGAATATACCCTTCCTCCCAGAAGGATCGAGCTTGGTCCTTTTCTCCTTTGGGATATGTATGTACACTGGGAAGCCAAATATTTTGAGATGGATAACTTTTGGTTTCTCTCCCTGGAAAGCCTCTTTAGGAGTCTTGTTGTCAAGTACTCGACGAGGAGTACGGTTCTTTATATACATAGTTGTCCTTGTTGCTTACACCCAAAGGTGCATTGGAAGATCTTGGTCATGTAGCATTGCTTTCGCTCCTTCCATTCTGTTGAGGATTGTATGGAGTGCTTAACTCCCTCTTAATCCCATACTCTCTACAGAGTTCCTTGAACTCTTCCGAGGTGAATTCTCTGCCATTATCTGACCGTAGAGTTTTGATCTTCTTTTTGGTGTGGTTCTTGACCAAGGCTTTGTATTCCTTGAGCTCACTGAATACTTCATTTTTCACTTTCAAGAAATATATCCAAGTCTTATGTGAGAAATCATTTATAAAGGAAACATAGTACACATACCTGCTTAATGAGCTGGAAGACACGGGCCTGCATACATCTGAGTGTTCTATCTACAGTATTCATTTAGTTTTACTTTCATTTTTGGGAAACGTCTTCTTTGCATTCTTTCCTTGTGCACATCCTTTGCAAATGCCCTCATGCTTTGCCTAGATTTTTGGAAGTCTTGAGACTACTTTGCTTGCAATCAGTAGTGCTCTGTAGTGCACGTGTGCAAGCCTTCGGTGCCATAGTTCACTTGGTTCTATTGATTCGTGAACCAATGCTTGTTTAGGTTGCCCCTTTAGTTTGTACAAGCCCTTGTCTTGTTCTCCAATCACTGTTGCATCATCTATTGTCTTTCCTTTAGGCCACATTAGAACTTGGCCATCAACAAATGCAACTCTCATTCCCTTTGCATTTAGTGCAAAGATGGAGAGAAGATTCTTCTTCAATACTGGAACATATAACACATCCTTCATCTTTAAAGATTTTTTGGATTCTATCTTGTATGAAGCTTCTCCACTTCTTTTTATTGGGTATTGATAATCATCCCCAAGTTTCACCTTGTGAGGTGACTCATGTTTAGACATATTGACAAATGATTCTTTGTATCCTGTCATGTGTTTAGATGCCCCACTATCCACAAGCCAATCATTGCTTCCATGTGAGATAGTGCCCGTGAGTGCTAAGATTAGCACATACTCTTCATCTGAATCATCCTTCTCTCTTTTGAGTATTTTGTTTGTTGGTTCATTGTCTTCAATGGTATGAGCATGATGTCTCTTCTTCCTGTTGGGACAGTCTCTTGTAAAGTGTCCCTTTTCATCAAAAGTGTAGCATTAGATGTTAGAAGGATCTTTTCTGAACTTCTTTTGTTTCTTGTCCTTCTTCTTGTTGTGATGGTGGTTCTCCTTCTTCTTGTAGTTCTTCCTAGTGTGAGCAATGAAAGCTTGATATTTAGTTACTCCCATATTCTCTTCTCTTGTTATGGGTCGAGCTTCTTCTTGTGTGCATTATTCTCAGAGTCGGATGAAAGAGATCAACTTCCTTGCACAAATTCCTTGAATGAATGAGTCCCATGATCTTAGGAGGCCATTCAAGGTAGTCATTACAATCTCTGCTTCTACATTTTCTTCAACTGCTTCAAGTTGTTCCTTGATTTGAGCAACCCTTGTGAAGTACAGCTGTATAGTCTTGTTCTGTATCTTCCCATTCTTCAGGTGGTTCCTCAATGTCATCTTCTGATTGATGTTCTTTCCTTCGAACATCTTTGTCAAAGCATCAAATACTTCCTTCGGTGTCTTGAAGGATGACACATGGGGGATGAGGTGATCCTTAATAGAATCTGCAATGATTTTCTTGGCTTTAACCAAGTTCTTCTTATGAGTAGCCTTAGCCTCATATCTCTTCGACTTTGGAGCTTCTCCACTGATGTATTGATCCAAATCATTCTCTTCAAGGATCATGGAGATTTTGTACTTCCATGCTCGGAAGTTATCAACTCCTCAAAGATTGTCCTCAAGCTGTGTATGGTGAGTCATATTTTCAAATGAGAACCTCAAATGGAAATAGAAAATATTAATATCTTATCGATTTGAGGTGTCCGACCTGGTTTTGGAGCTGGTTGACCTAGGGTTTGTTAGAGAAACCCTAATTTTCCAAACTTGGAGTTTGGGAATTTTGTTTGGACAGAAAGGTGTGCCTCCTTGAGGCAATTTGCTCAATAAGGTCCTTTTATGAATAATAAGGTGGGAAGCCTCTGGAACTTGATGCCCTAGTTTCTCTCGACACAAGTGTCAGGGTAAAAAATGAAACTTCTTCAAATCTAATTTTGCTTCTACCAAAAGATGCACCCCTCTAGGGCAAGTTAGCCTAGCCCTCTTTTGTTGATGATCTGTGGAGAGAAGACCTTGAACTAGAAAGCCCTAATTTCTCCTGCTACATAGTGCCTTCTTTCAGAGAGGCTCTGATACCATGTTAGTTTTTCTAATCTAATTAATTTAATTATGAATTTTATCTGAAAGAATAACAAGTACTACAAGATACACAAGATAGAACAAATACATAAGATAGAGTAGATACACAAGACACAAAGATTTTCATTGGGGAAACCATAAAGGAGAAAACCCCGCAAACTTCCTCAAAATAGCGCTGTCACAAAGACTGTATCACAAGATGATCAAACCCAATAAGAAGAAGTATTTTGCAACTATCTATCTCTCCTCCTTGCCTCTCTCTCTCTCTCTCTCTTCATGCGAACTTGAGTGAGTGTGTATAAATGAGGGAGGGTGCCTCCCTATTTATACCTTTTAAGTAACTGACCTAATGCATGACTAGGGTCGACCTCTTACCCTAACAGGGCCGACTTCTCCTAAAGAGACTCCAAAATTACATTACATGATGTCACACTAGGGACTATTTCCCTGACTTACGATGGAGGTTGTACCTCAAGGTCCATACACACTAATGACATCCCAAAAGGAGGCAAACACATCTTCGATGGGGGTACAACAACGTATAGTGATAATATACATCAGAATATCTTTTGAAGTTACAAATACATCAACAAATGCCCTTAAACCTTACACTTCATTTGCGAGAAGTCAAGAAAATTT
This sequence comes from Pseudotsuga menziesii, assembly GCA_001517045.1. NCBI lineage: Eukaryota > Viridiplantae > Streptophyta > Pinopsida > Pinales > Pinaceae > Pseudotsuga > Pseudotsuga menziesii. The sequence goes on from LPNX011052475.1 coordinate 95,977, forward strand.
CGTTAACACATTAGGATGATAGATATGCACAAACACAAAAAAATAGAGACAAGTGTTACTTGTGTCAGGGTTGTGAATGCAATCTCAACAAAGGTGTTCTAGATAGAATCATATTATATTTTGATGGATCATAATGGCCAAAACTATGAAACTACAAAATAATTCCACCTTCTAACATAGGATCTACTGTGAAAGAGGACATTTTATGGCATCTTGTCTCAAGAGTCTAACTGAAACAAGATCTGAAAAGAATAACCCATTTGCCACCTATACAATAACGCAAGAAGGCTTCCAAAAATTGATAAGAAGAAAAATTATCCAAATTGATTATGCTACATATAAAATATTTTGCACAACAAAGTAGGGGTTTGAGGCAAAGATAAATAAATTATTTGAGCCAAAGATAAATAAACAACAAATGAATTATAAACCTTTAGCGAAGATATTAAAAAGCTACAACAAATAAATAACAATTATGATAAACTCAACGAAGGCACATAAATGTAGACCTCAAAGTTCATAAAAAATAAATAAAAAGATATCAAGTAAATAACAATTATGATCAACTCAACCAAGACACATAAATGTAGTCCTCATAGTTCATAAAAAGATATGGAGACCCTCCACTACAAAGAGCAATTTATTAGTGGAGAGCACTCACTAACCAAATTCTTATAGGGTTCCAAATCATACTCCTAAAGAGTTGAAGGATAACTCCACTCTATTCTCCACCAAGAGGTATAAAACCACACACCATGTTACTTAATTTTGTTAGTGTATAAAGTGTTAATTCATTTTGTTAATATATAAAAATTTGCATTCACCATAATTTATTAGATGAATAGGATTTAAACTAAATTAATGCACTAACCAAATTCTTATAGGGTTCCAAATCATACTCCTAAAGAGTTGAAGGATAACTCCACTCTACTCTCCACCAGGAGGTATAAAACCACACATACCATGTTACTTGATTTTGTTAGTGTATAAAGTGTTAATTCATTTTGTTAATATATAAAAATTTACTTTGACCATAATTTATTAGATGAATAGGATTTAAACTAAATTAATAGTAACTATTTCTTATGTCTTGTATTCTCGACATATAAACATCTAATACATGTAAAAGTATCAATTAGATAATAAAGCTTAAATGTGTTTTTTTATCGATGTTTATAAAATTATTTTAATTAGATAGAAATTCCATATTTAGTCCATGTAAATGTTCTCTATAACATGGCGGAAGTGTGATGTTTAACTATGAGAGTTCCCTTTTATCTAGTTGTGGTCCAATGTCTTGTGGCTTCGATGATGTTGCATCATTAAATAACATGTAATGCAAACTCTGTAATGAAAAAGTGGTATGTTGCAAGGTAATTATGAGATTGAAAAATAAACTAATGATGAATTATTCACTATGATAGATGACATTGGTTCGTCAAAAAACACAAATAATGAAATGAATACAATGAAATATTTATCCTTCTAAATAGTGATGTGTGGCATTGCTTATGAAATATTAGTTAACTAATTTGATGAAGTTATTGCAAGAATGATCCTTCATGGTATTTAAGGGCCATTGCACTCTAGGTTACTCAATAAACCATGTATCTGAATACTATGGCCATCTGGAAATTATATCAAACAACTTTGCTCTAAGATGGGACAATGTGTTGAAATACCTTTACAATACCTATATATCTTCAAGATAATTTCTAAAATGTGTTATGGATCAATTTGTTTACTCCATTATTCTCAATTATAAAGTATTGACTTTTCATAGGATTAACTTCATGATCTCCATGAGCTTGTTCACCAAATTGTTTACTACAACTTGACACATCATGAGGCTACAATTCAACTACCCTAAGATGCTTTGTTTTTTAAATTAAAAACAATGAAATATTTTAATATATATTAAATATTAAAATGATTAAAAGCATATTGATAATAATAAAAATTAAATATGTAATGTTTAACTTACCAATGAATGAAATATGTTTGCCCCTACTTCAAAGTGCCAAAATCCCTTCAATGTTTTTTAGTTTAAGACTCTAAAATTATTCTTATATGTAATCCCTTACACTTTTTACAAGGATACCAATATTTACCATCACCAATTTGCTCCCTTAACCTAGCAATAGTCCTCATACTTTTCTCTTTTAATATAACTTACATTAAATTAATTATATTTACAACAAGATCCACTAAAGCAATATTAGTACAATATAAATATATTTTCATTTTTAGTTTAAGACTCTAAAATTCTTCTTATATGTAATCCCTTACACTTTTTACAAGGATACCAATATTTACCATCACCAATTTGCTCCCTTAACCTAGCAATAGTCCTCATACTTTTCTCTTTTAATATAACTTACATTAAATTAATTATATTTACAACAAGATCCACTAAAGCAATATTAGTACAATATAAATATATTTTCATTTTTTTTTATTTGAGAAAAAGTCACAAGAATAAACAAGGGAGCAAGCCTAAATAAGGGAGCATCAGTGACCAACCATCCATGTTGCTAGAGGGGGTTGATCATGACCATCTAGGGTGTTACCCCAACCTATAAGTGAAGGATCGACATCAATAGGAACAAAGGGGGACCACCCTTTAGAAGGGGGCTTTGAAGGTTTTGTCCCCTTCGAGATTGCCAATATCAATTTGGGGAATTGCTTGTTCATCCATGGAGGTTCAAGGGTCATGTTGTGCACTTTCGCATGTCAATTCCAAACTTGTTGACATGTGCAGTGTTGGAGCAAACTACAAGTTGACCCAAAAGAGCTAGAGTAGGAAAAGTTGGGCCAGGAAGTTGACACATCCACTTGTAGTCCATGCCCAACTTGTAATGAATGAAACTTGTGCTCTTTCCCCATTTCCAATGTTGGCACTAGGTGTGAGACGAGGAGACACCAAGCTTATGTTACAACCAGGTTTAGGATGAGCCCCTAAATTGGTCTGAAACAATCTTGTCACCATTACCTAGCTTGATTTTCTCCATTATGAAAGATAATCTCCATAATAAAGTGGTACGTTTAGATTTAATAACTAGTATTTTGAATTCAAATGAAACATTGTCATTTTCTTATGTCCATTAAAAAAGAGGAATGGGACAAAGTGATAGAATATGATCCCATAAAGAAAAACCAATATGGATACTCATGGAATTGCTTACAAGTAAATGATAAAGTAGAAAATGTGAAGAAAAATGTCTAATATCATATATATCATATAGAGAAACGAATATGGGTACACATGGATTTGTGTGATGGAAGAAATATCACATAAATCAAACACAAAGAAACCGAGATTAAGTCGAAAGAGTTATCCGTATTGTATTGCATATATTAAAAATGAACAATTTTCCAATAAAGTGTTGTAATTAGGTCGATTCAATCCACTTTATGAATGTGGGATAAACCGAGAAAAGCAATAAAGTGAAATCAAACATAAAAACACAAAATAAATTTTGTCCTAACTATACTTTGTTTTAAGCAATGGTGTCTTGTTACTAAGGGATTACTTTAGTTTCAAGTCTTTGGCATTGTTGAGTTTTGAGCTAAGGTATTAAAAACAAGTGTTTTAATATATGAGATTATAGATGCAATTCTAGTCGACCAATTGTACAATAGTAAGCAAATAGAATATGCATAGTCATCTATACAAGCAAGACATACATAGATGAAAGGAGTATTCAATAATTATAGGTCCAACAACATGTAGTCTTTATTATATATTATTATCCCATGGTTATCCAAATCCAGACAAAAAATTTAGTGATTATCTTTATATGTTGCTTAGATATGAAAGGGGTGGTTATAACTAATCTAACTACCTTCAATTTGTTGACCCGCTAGCTTGAATTCTATATCTCAACTAACATGTAATATATCTTATTAATGGTTAAAATAAGGGATATATGTGCCTAGATTTTCCCTTTCCTAAAAAATTTATGTCCCAAAGAAGTGAGGAATACAATCAAAATGTTTACAAAATTCAAATTGTCTTCGAACTTATCAAATTTTACAAAATCAATAAAATCATATCTCATCGTGGACTATCTATTTTTATAAAGAATCAACATCAATACTTTTGGTTATGGTGTTGGATGAAAGAATGGATGAATGTTTCTTGCTTTTTTCCCACTGTTAAGTATTTTGGAAGGGGACACTACTCGAATTCCGCTCCAATTAACATTTTCTTAGTAAGTTTTGTACAAGAACTACACATGTTTGGTGTAACGGTGATCATAATGTCTTCAAAATCTTTCTAGTGACCAATGCTTGATGTGAAACTACTTTTATGTTTCTTAGTGGTGCCACTTGTTGAATTTTTTCACTAATAGCGACAATCTATTCATCTACCCAAATTTATTCCTTTTGTTCCATACTTTGTGAAGTTTGTTTGCAAGCCTCCCAATTTTGAGTAATTATTTTCTCTACATGTTGTTGAGCAAACTTAAATTCTTGAAACTATTCTCTTTCCTATGCTTCAAGGTTTTATTTGCGTTTTTTTCTTGGTCAATCTACTCATCTAATGCATCTTTACTTCTTTCATCCTTTGTGATTCTTCTTCATTGGTCTTGCTAATTTACCAATGAGTTTTTCACTTTCAGATTGTTGTAGATACTTGCATAATATGTAGGCAAAATATAAATTTCTTGACAATGTTTTCCTGTCTCCCAATTCTATAAGTCTTCATATTCTATGTATGGTATAGCAGTTGATTGGTCTTTGAGATCATTGTTTTCTTTTAATAGTGCATTGTACTTGTGTAGAGTGTAGAATGTTAACTCTTGCAAGTTATCAAGTGGTCTACGTATATACTAAATGAGGTAGGTCTATTCATGTCAAAGCTAAGATAATTGACAACACAATCATACCAAGGATTTATATATTGCTCACTAGGCCATTCAAAGAAACAAGCATTGTGACTCTTCCTAATGTTGCAAGAATAAGGTGTTGACTCATAAACTCACCACTAATCCTAGCGTGCAGAATTTTGCAAGGCATACTAAATTTTTATTTTTATAATATATGATTAGTAGGTGGGAGTCCTGTAGGAAGAAAAGAAAAGTCATTTACCTTCTAATATCCTTGATTGAAAGCACATGAAAGAATTGTTGATATGCCAAGAAGAGTATAATTTTCAGCATTGCTTGACAATGACCATGTTATGTTTCGACAATTTTATTATGAGGTGTATTTTATTTAGATACATTGGCTGCTATCATAGAATTTTTTACTTTCATTGCATGGTCAGGGTAAAAACTTTGTTTCCTGCATGGCTAAAGTTCACATTCACATTATATGGCAAATATTGTATTGTTAGGATTTAAGGGTTGCAACAATGTTTATGTATAAAAATTGAGGGCCTACATTATTTTCAATCGTTTGTTGACAGATAAAGTCCACAATATATCAATATAACGAAATTCGACTTGTATATCACAAGCAATGTATATATTGAAGTGTTTTGAGTTTGTATGATATGAAATGATATGGTATATGATATAAGTACCAAGGATTTAAACATGCATAACATATGGTATATATATATGTGTGTGTTAACTGCTTATTGCACCGTGGAACGAGTTGATTGGGCACTGTAATCAATAGATTCAGATTGATTTTCGAATTAATAATGCTATCAATCTTGAGTTGTTTGGATGGTAGTTTTGGCTGCTATTAAATTGGATTGACAAGGCATGTGGTCCCTTGCTCATTTGGCATTCAACAATTGTTTCCATTTTAATTATTTGGAAAGTGGAAGCTGACGAGGCTAAGGTTGGCAACGTGCAACTAGCTCTGCATTGAATTCGCAAGGATGTTGTATTTAAAGCCTCAGTTATGCATTCATCACCTTGGTTTTTGGAATTTCATTCTGCATCCCAAACTATAAATGGTTTTCTGAGCTCCAATGGAAGTCTAGATGTAAGCTCTCTTTGGCAAATTGTGTAACCGATTGCACCTGTTTTTCGAAAGTATTTGAGGCACTGGAAAAGGTATGTGAAAGTTAGCTCATCTCTTATCAAATAATATTTGTTTGCATGCATAATTTGTTTATGGCTCTGGGTAATGGACTCTCTGTGTGTTTTCTTTTCCTCCCCCCTCTCTCATCCAAATAATGAAAAAATTCAAATATTGGTTCTGCTTCTTTGCTTTCTGAATGCGGTGGTGAAAGTTTGGTTGCTTATGGTATTTAACAAAACCACGGTCGAACCCTGTGAGCTTCTCTTTCAATGCATGACGGATTGTGGTTGACCTTCTATTAATTTTTTACATTTCAATGAGTTAATTAGTTTGTTTTAGTGGAAGATTATACTCCATGTTGTATGTTGATTGCTTCTTGTTGCAATCTTTGTATAGGATTGCTCACTTCTCAGAACCTTTCACTTTGCATATCGTTATTTACTATATATGGTTTTGCCCACCTGAATTCTGAGTCTCCTCTTTCAAGTTTATAAAAAGCAAGGCCCAAGTCAGTATATTGTGGTTCGAATCGATTCAAGTTCCAATTCTTAGAACTTAGGCATGCATGCCTTACTCTCAATAGCTATATGTTGATGGCAAGTTTCAGTGATTATCCACTAAAAACCTCGAAAGGCATACACAATTGAGTTTTCGTTAAATTTTCTTTCATGGTTCACTCTGAAAAAGACGACCATCAGCCATAATTCGCCTCTGTGTTTTGGCATGGTTATGTCTATACTTGGTGTTGCAGAGTTTCGAACTCACGATCCTAAAGTAGTTGTGTGGTTTTGATTTCGAAACCTTCGAAGTGTCCACTTTAAAAGTTATATGTAGTGTCTATCTTGGTTCGCTCACGATTTTATGGCTTCAGAATTGTCAAGGAAATAAAAGGTATTGGTTGGTTCAAAATATCTATTACTTGGCGAATATATGAGAACTCTCTGTCTCTTGAAAACTTTATACAGAGTAATTCCACAATTATATAAATACTCCTCATATGGTAAACTTACATGCGGATACTTGAGTCGACAATGTGTTTTAAAACTCAGTTTAAGTTGCTACTCTGTCCAGTCGATAATGTCATGGTTACAGAAATTTTCCTGTAGTTGCATGAGTACCTCCCATATGATATCTTGCGTTACATGCAAGAATTTTGACAGGTGATTTGATTTAGAATTCAGTTTATATTGTCTCTTTGTTGGGTTCGAATTATTGAGTTTTATATAAAGAGATTATGGCCTTGATCAATTTAGACTGTGACTCTGTCTTTGGATAGGAGAAGCGTCGCATGCATATTATAATGGTAAATGGTCAATATTTTATACTAGATTTGAGCGACATTGTCGCCGCTGCTTGTTAAATGGTTAAAATTTGAAGTTCAAGGATTCCAATGATTCCAAAATAATGGGGCATGAGTTTGGTAAAAGAAACATACGTTTTATACTACCCAGTTTGAACATGCAGTTTGGAGACTAATCTTTGGTGTGAAGAATATGAAAGTGTAAGGGAAACCAAGAGTTATTGGAGAGTTTAAGAAACATCTTGGAAGTTAAAACTAAGTGTCATCTCTAATAATATAATGTACATTTGGGAGACCAAGGGTTACTTGGGAGCCTAAAAAAACATCTTGAAAAGTCTAAACCAAGTGTAATATAATATAATATATATTTGTGAATAAAAAAAAGTGTTCTTTCATGCTTATCATTCTGTGTGGTTATTATTTATGTTTATTTGTCTTATACTCAACCAATAATCTATTTTCCCTTCAGGGCACCTATGGTATCAGAGCTCATTCTGAGCTTTGGCCTGTACAATAACTCCAAGCCTGCACCATTCTGCCCTCTGCCTGTTCAGTCCTGAGAATCTTATTTTTGGCATGCATCATTATTCTCCAACATATTCATGTACCTATAATATTATTCTCAACCCGCTAGCCTGCCAATTCTGCTCTGTACATTTGGGTTCTCTGCCATAACTCCCCGTCAAGCATATTATCTGCTGTATTAGTTCTACGCTCTTCCATTCTGGCTGATACAGTAGCCCATTTCCTCTGCACGCCATTAGAAACCATAACAGCTCTCTTGATCCCGTAGACCAAGATTGGTATCTTCTCTGCTGTGAATTGTCTTCATTCATTTATGTTGCGTGACCTCTCCTCATTCCGCGACTTGTCTACTCTCTATTTTCCAATGGACCTCTTGCCATGTAAGTTGAATGCCTTCTTATGATCATCATGCTCAAATATGGTTTTTCTTTTAGCATTTGAAACTAAGGATTTCTAGGCCACGTCCTGTCCTTTGACATGCCATGCCATGCTATTGAAGTGTTATTTCCTACTGTAGCTCCACCATACCATAGTTTATTTACGTTCTACTTATAACCCAATTGAAGATGAGAGTGGAGTTGTGTAAGTTTCTGGTGTCCATATATTGTTACTACACTGAAGAGATGTGTGTTGTCATTCCTTTGAGGATCAACTGGTGCAATTGATACCTGCAACTTGCATATGGAGACATGAAAATTTTAGTGCAAACCTACGCTTACATTTTTAAAGAGATATTTTTGGTGACCTGTGCTCACCTCTCACTACCTGTAGCCAGAGCCTAACCTCTCTTGGAACCTCTCTTGGAATGCGTGGACCATGACTGTATTGTGGAGCCATTTTAAAAGATCGATGTACTTGTGATATTGTTGAAGATGAGTTTGGAACCTTGGTGGTTGCGGTCTTCCTGTTGTGGATTTTTTCCCAAATGTGAAGACTCTGACTCTGTTGAAGGTTGAAGTAAAGATTGAGATGAAACTCTAATTTTGGAGTCTTGTGATGCTCTCTCTCTCTGGATTGTGCATCGAATTTGCTCCTTTGAAGACTAGTGTGGCTGCATTGCAAAGTCTGATGAATGCCCTTTGGAGTTGTTGCGTTGGTGAACCCTAACGCAACGGTGAATACCTAGGTAGAGAGGTGCATTTTTACAGTGTAGAATGAAATGTGAAGACTATTGTAAACGAAACCCTAGTGTTCTGGGCATTGCTATCTTCTTGTGATATATATTTGATTTGGTATATGTATTTGCAATGTATTGTGATAACCTGCTAGAAAATTTTGTTGAAGTATGAAAATTTGTGCATGATCTCCTCTCAACTTGTCTGCACCAGCGCAAATTATCGGAGTTTGAAGGAGTATGCTATTGTTTGATGGCAATGCATTGACTGCAGCATCCAGACAAACTTGGATTCATGTCAATCCCAAGATATAAATGCCATTGTCATTGATTTTGAAGAACACGGATGTGAACCCAAAGTGAAGAGCGAGCCATGTCTGAAGTATCTCTAGGTCAAGTATCTCTAGGTCAAGATAAGATTTTTGTTGAAACAGTTACTTAGCAAAGAAAACCTTGAGGAGGTAACCTGCAAACTCAACTACTAGAGCTTATCTATTTTCGAATTTATGTGGGCTCACCTCTCTCCCTCAGCGCCTCTGTTTGTCTACTCTCTACAACTTAGAACAATGTGGAGCTATCGTTGAAGACTCCTAGTATTCATGTATCCATGCGTTGAACTCATGAGTTGGTAAGCTGCGACTGCGATGAAATGTGATAGACTGTAAAGTTGTGGTGATTAGTGGAAGATTGTTGATTTTGTACCATTCCTCCGCGTTGCAATTTGGCATGAAGTGACAGAAGGAGGTGGATAGTGTTAGAGTATGGGTACAACCACATGGTATAACGGTATAATACTCTGCATTTCTGGGAATAAAAAAAAATTGGCCTAGTAACTATTTTTTTTTAATAATACGGTCTTGTGCTTGATTTCAAATGTTCATATCATAGCATTGTCCACCTACATAATTAAACTCTATCGAAATTGGGTTGCCTCAGAGCACATTAGTGAATTGAAAATATACGGCTAAGAGGCTTCTTACGGATCACTGTAAACAAGATTTGGAGATCCGAATTGGACGAGGCCATGTCTTGGAGAGGCGACGGAAGATAGTGGTTGTAGAGCATATGCAAATGAGGCAGCGGTCTTCCTCCTTCCTTCAAACATAACAATTTTTACTCTTTATTTCTAGGGTTCAAGCATGTCTAATGGTGATTATGTGAATCTTCGTTAGCATGATAAAGATTACCTCAAGGCGGCTGTTTCCTACATGCAAAATACAAAAAAAAATTGCTTAGATTGGACTTTGGGGATGATCAAAAAGAGCTGTGACAATCCTTCTTGGACCTTGGAGACGATCAAAGGGATGGTGTTGGACAGTCCTGTGACAATTCTTCTCTATAGAGTAAAGGATCTATTAATTGTTTGTTGGAATGGGATGGTGTTGGACAGTCCTTTCTCTAATTTATTCGATCTCATGGAGCTAGTTGATGTTTATAAAATTTTCCTTCCTAAGTTCACGGTTTCGATCTCATGGAGCTAGCTGACGTTTATAAAATTTTCCTTCCTGAGTTCACGGTTAAAGTAGTTGTCTAGTAGATGCAGTGTGTCACCCAAAAGAAAGCCAATTTTAATATAATGGATCTCAATGCTACGCATATTGCCCCAAAAATCTTCATTCAGGAACAGTTTGGACATGCAACTCAGGATGTATTCATCCAGCCACATCATCAATTTCAAATTGTATGAGGGCGACAAGAATATTATAAAGTTTGAGGGTGATCATAACTCTACACGTCCCAAGTTCTACTATGGCTCAGTTTCTATTTTACTATGGCTCAGTTTCTATTTTCTTCTACAATGTCCTGCATCCTCACAATTGTCAGCCATGGGCACTATTGGAGCTGATAAATATTTACATCTAGAAGCTATGTGGAAGTTTGGCATTATGAAGAAGTTGTAGTTGATTGACTACATAATATTTGGTACAATTTTGGAAACAAATTTGCAGCTTGATTGCTATAGCTGGTTCAAAAGAAGAAGATTACAAAAGCATATTGTCATCAAATAACTCGGGTATAGCATATTCTCTAATTCAACAGTCATAAATGTAACTTGAGATTGTGTTTGTTTGCAGGTTCTAGTATGTTTTTGGTACTTGCATATATGTTTTTTGTACAGTACCAAAATTGAAAAAAACGTTGAATTGCAAGTTGTATTTGGGTGCACTTTCTGCTGAGACCGACACCCCTCACCTTTTTGGGGTTTGAATCTTCTGAGTCTTATTTGTAAAAGGTGGATTCACAAGAATCTATATGAACTCTATGTAGAGATATCACTTTCCATCTCTTCCCAAAATTATCCTCTTGCACTTGACAGAGGGAACCTTATATTAGGCTTCAAGTTTTGAAGTCTCATTCTGACAACAACAGCCATGGCCTTCTTCAAGCGAGCCTGAGCCACAGTAAGTTCGGGAGGACAGATTCAGTGATGCAGCCACAAAGACATAAGAGAACTATGCCACAGAGTACTCATGTATTATATGTCTAACTGTGACACTATGAGACTCTCCTCTCCTCACATTGTTCCTGACTGGGGGGAAATGAAGACCATCAAAAACATGTGAGCGAGATCAAGTGATCCAAAACAAACAAGCATGTTAAGAACTATTTTCAATTGAGCTCTAATTATCACCTCATTAGAACCTCATTGAGCTCTAATTAGCATCCTAAAACCATTGGTTTCGAGAGCACCTCATATTAGCAGAAGATAGTGCAAGCTTCTAGTTAACTTACTTAGCAAATGAGTGTTAAGTTGAAAATGTTAAGCAAGTTACAGTTTGACTTACTTAGCAAATGAGTGTTAAGTTGGAAATCTTAAGCAAGTTACAATTGTTCACTTCCTGTTTCATCTCTCCAGATGGTTCGTGGTCAACTTAAAACCGCCAATTTAGTAGAAGACTTCATCCTCCTGTTGCTTCTGCTAGAGAACCTTTAAGCCTTCGTGCTAAGTTCTAAACATAACCTCTGAGCCTTCGCACCAAGTTTGAGAGTTGGTGGTCAACCTTATACCACCCACATATTAGAAGATTTCAGCTTCTGCTAGTCCCTTTGGTTGGTGGTCAACCAAAACCACCTCTTTAGAGAGCACTTGTATTAGCAGAAGATAGTGCAAGCTTCTGCTAACCTGCATGGCATAGTCGGTTTGTCAAATCTTTTATTGAGCTCTCTTATTTTTCTTACTCATATACACCCTTTAGATTAAGGGGGACTTTGTTGGAAACTAATCCTTGGTGCAAGGAATATGAACATGCAAGGGAAACCAAGAGCCACCCGAGAGTCCAAAAGACAACTTGGAAGTCGAAACCCAAAGTCATCTCATGTAATATAATGTACATTTGTGAATGAGAAAAAGTGTGTTTTCACGCCTATCGTTCTTTCTGTGTGTGGTTATTATTCTTGTTTATTTAGATTGTGCTCAACCAATATTCTATTTTCCCATTCATGGCACCTAACAATGCATTTCGAATTAAAGAGATGAAAAATAAAGTTTGAATGCTCAAGCGTATTGAGTCAATTTGCTGAGTTAGTCAGTCTACTCGTTAGTCTTGAGGTTTGGATATTATGTGCATTTAAATAATTCACCAGTTTGAAGTTGGTTTTAAAATAATAAATGAATTGGACTGAACTACATGGATTCTAAGTTTGTTTTGTTGCGTCTAATGGAGATTTCTTGCTAGCCATAAAAAAAAATGGAAATTTTAAAGAACGTAATCAGTATTTAAAATTGGTTGAATCTATTCATGGTTGAATCTATTTTCAAAATGTCAACATATATTTACACAGTCATTGTTGAATATGATGAAGAAATGTTTCAATGGACTATGGTTTTTTATATTTACACTTACCAGTGACTGTTGTCTATGAATGGGCATTGGAAAAGAAAATGCGAATTTATTTGAATTATGGTTTATTTGGACACGCATGGTTCATTTCCTATTATTTGATTTTACTTATTGTTCATTTTCCCTCCATTTCTCCCAATTAGCATGTTTCTCTCATGTTCAAATGTGCATCAGTTTTGGAGAACTAAGTAGTTTACAGTTTGAAAAAATGTTGAAAATAGAGCATGTTTGATTTTTTTTCCTTCCCCCTCTTCCTTGAAAATAGTTGCATGCATGAGTGTTGATTAATACAGAGCCAATTTTAAATTATTTTATACAAATTGTGTTTGATCATTCACATGCTAATGCATGCATAAACTAATCTGGTTTTCAAGATGATTTAGATGAGCTTTTTCAGTCATGGCAGCAATAGATCAAACCGAAGAAACAAAGGTAATTGGAACAGAGGGAAACAAGTTGGTTGGAAAAGGGGTAGAAACAAAAAACTAAGGTTTTTTATTCATTTTGATGTTGATTATGAAGAGTTAAACCAACTCCTACAAATTGACATCTTGAATTTGATTGGTCAAAGTCGTTTGCAACCTCTTCCAAAACCAGTTAGACCCCATTGCAGCCGCATCCCAACAATATTGGCATTCTTGTTCAACCTCATGTTTCCATGCAACCTGAGCCTTTAGCTAATGATGGTTGGAATGAAGTAATTCCTAATCCTTCACCTGGCATTACCATTACATCCACCTCCTCCTAAGCAGCTTATTCGATAAGTCAATTCAGTTGCTTTACATGTACATTCAAGCCAACCTCCCAATAAGTGCAAAGCCTCTTCTCCTCAGCCTACTCCGAGCAAAAGCAAGCAAGCAACCATTTTACTCAATTCCAATTCTGCAGAATCTTCATCCCATTCAGTCACCTCCTATCCTCATTCACTCTATGTTAATAATGAAGCAAAAGGAATCACCTTTTGTGATACACACACTGAAGTGTCTGTCAAGGCATATATATAGGTAAATAAGACAGCATCGTCTGTCACGTCCCCATGCCTTCGACCGGCAAAGAGGACGCGACCCCATGGCGTTAACCATCCGGGCTAAGAGCCCCATGAACATATGTATGCACAAAATTGCATAAACAGAATGTTGCAGGAAAATGCATTAAGGTAAAACAGGCACAAATGCCATTGTTTATCATACGCAGCTATTGTTATTTATCATGCACAACGGAATCAACATGCATTCACACAAGCATTCATTTAACATGTTCATCATTTTCATTAGCAGAAATTACGATTGCAGAAGTAAAATGGACAAGATCACTTATCTTAAGAAGAAGTCGTTCCGCAACCAGCTACGTCGCTGCAACGTTCCACCCAACCATAGGCCAGCGTGCTCCTTAATCTCTCAGCAACGCTGCCACCCCCGAACTGGGCATGATTCACCAAGGAATAAGGGAACTAGCAGGCTTACACATAGCCAAGGATATACAAGACACAACCAAGCCAACACAGTTGGGTTTATCAGGCCATCAAGGAGATTTGGAAAGGCTCAATGCTAAGCTGGTGAGCTCATTACAGAGCCAAGAACACCTACACCAGAAGTAGCCTGACCTCTAAGACACCCACACACACCCAACACAAAGAATCAGTCTCTTCTCTGCTACGCAGTCCCTCAGGCCCTGCATTCCCTTCCAGTGCTATTCAGGGGTGGTGGAGAAGGAGGCCAGCCGTCTAGCTCTGTCTGTGTGGTTTCCTGCCACCAGGTTTGCCAAGCAAAACTAAGCCAATATCCCTGCTCCCGACACAGTTCGAAGACCACCCATTACACACATGCAATTAATCGGCTATTTCAGCTTAAACAAAGAAGACAAATTCCTGAGTCATTCTTGGCCCCATCGTGGCCAAAATGACTCTCAAACGAATTTAGAACAGTCTCCAAAATGTAAAGAAGACCACGATAGCCACAGCCAACAATGTGGGGAAAATCAGCAACCCAAAATGTATCAGTGAGCACAACTCACAACAAACGTGGGGAACACAATCCGTCCTGTGCGTGAGGATAATTAGAATAGTCTCCAAAATGTAAAGAAGACCACGACAGCCACAGCCAACAATGTGGGGAAAATCAGCAACCCAAAATGTATCAGTGAGCACAGCTCACAACAAACATGGGGAACACAATCCGTCCTGTGCGTGAGTGTTCAGCACAGGCATGGAGAGAAGAATGTCTGCGTGAGTGAGGAGAATGAATGAAGGGCCTCTTCGTTCTCTGCCCATCGTGAGGTTCAACGCTGGTGGAGTGTGCGTGTGGGTGAGGACTGACAGTCCTGCCATCCCACTCCCAAAACAATTAATTGCCTCAACCACTAGCAGCCATTCTTCAATGAAAGTGGTTGGGTAGAGCAAGGAAAGAAGACACATGGGTATTTTCCCTCATTGGCCCAAGGTTTGACAAATTCCCCCACATCTTTATCCTTGTGAAAATCATGCCCCTTCTCATTTTAGTTGCCGCGAACGTAGCTGGTCGGGTTCGTTTTAATTAAAGATGCATATTTACATGATGATCAACTTAATATGTGTGCCGCATGCTCCGATATACCATCGGTGACAAATTTTCAACCTGAAACGTAGCATAACCAATCAATGGTGGGGCCTTGGCCTTTAGCTCCACACTATGATCATTACAATATATACATCATATAGATTTAATGCAACGGGGTCAAAACCGGGGGTGTTACATTCCCCTCCCCCTTCAATAGCACTGTCATCGGTGCTTACAAAAGTGAACAAAATGCTACACTGGTATCGCCTCAGTGTTACGTAGAATTGAACAAAAATGGATGTGCCAATCGCATGGCATCCTCCAACTCCCATGTAGCCTCTTCAGGTCCGAAGTGCTCCCATTGCACCTTTACCTGCCCTATGGCTCGGTTCCGGAACATTGTGACCTTCCTGTCGAGGATGCGCGTTGGCTCGATTCGGAACTCTCCCTCGGGTTCCACCTGAATCACATCCCAATTTATCACATGGTTAGGGTCATGTACATATTTCTTAAGCAAAGAAACATGAAAAAATTATGAGCTCTAGTGCTAGCGGGCAATGCAAGTCTATATTCAACTGGCCCTATTCTTTCAAGCACTTCAAATGGCCCACAGTATCTCGATGATATCACGTCCCCATGCCTCCGACCGGCAAAGAGGATGCGATTACATTCAGACATGCATGCATTTAACATATTCATCATTTACATTAACAGAAATTATGGTTGCAGAAGTAAAATGGACAAGATCACTTATCGTATGAAGAGGTCGTTCCGTAACCAGCTACGTCGCTGCAACGTTCCACCCAACCATAGGCCAACGTGCTCCTTAATCTCTCAGCAGCGCTGCCACCCCCGAGCTGGGCATGATTCTCCAAGGATTAAGGGAACTAGCAGGCTTACACATAGCCAAGGATATATAAAACATAGCCAAGCCAACACAGTTGGGTTTATCAGGCCATCAAGGAGTGGGAAAGGCTCAATGCTAAGCTAGTGAGCTCATTACAGAGCCAAGAACACCTACACCAGAACTAGCTTGACATCTAAGACACCCAAACACACCCAACACAAGGAATCAGTCCCTTCTCTGCTACACAGTCCCTCGGGCCCTGCATTCCCTTCCATTGCTATTCAAGGGTGATGGAGAAGAAGGCCAACCCTCTAGCTCTGTCTATGTGGTTTCCAGCCACCAGGTTTGTCAAGCAAAACTAAGCCCCCATCCCTGTTCCCTACACAGTCCGAAGACCAACCATTGCACTCAGGCAATCAATCAGCTGATACAGCCTAAGACAGGGAAGACAATTTCTGAGTCATTCTTGGTCCTATCGTGGCCAAAATGACTCTCAAGTGAATTGCAATAGTTCCCCAAAATGTAAAGAAGACCACGGCAAACACAGCCAACCACGTGGGGAAAACCAGTGACCCAATCTGAACAATGAAAGCACCAAGGAACTTACACAGTCCAAGGATGGGAAGGAATAACCAAGTTCACAGCTGGGCAGAGGCAAACATATGTACAGGCCACGAATTGTTAAGGAAAACATACACACGACTGAAAACGCGAATGGCCCTTCACAGGGAAAACCGTGGATGTAAACGCACAACTCCCAGCTCGTTGCGTGAGCCCCAAAATAGAAAAATACCTGTGCGTGAGGATAGTGGACAGCTTACGGTCGCTGCGTGAGGACGAACAACTCTTCCTGGGCGAGTGGGTGAACAACAACAGAGAGGACGCGGATTGGAGTGCACCAACGTTCCAACACTGTCGTGGAGAGTGGAATGTTTGCGTGTGGATGAACAACCGTGAGGAAGGAACAAACTGTCGAGGTAATGCGCAGTGGAGAGAGTGCGTGAGTGTTTCTTGCTGGTGGAGTGTGCGTGTGGGTGAGGGCTGACAGTCCTGCCACCCCACTCCCAAAGACCATAACTGCCTCAACCACCAGCAGTCATTCTTCAATGGAGGTGGTTGGGTAAACAAAGAAAGGTGACACATGGGTATTTTCCCTCATTGGCCCAAGGTTTGACAATTTCCCCCCACATCCTTATCCTTGTGAAAATCATGCCCCTTCTCATTTTAGTTGCCACGAACGTAGCTGGTCGGGTTCGTTTTAATTAAAGATGCATATTTACATGATGATAAACTTAATATCTATGCCGCATGCCTCGATACACCTTCGGTGACAATTTTAAATCCAAAACATATCATAACCAATCAATGGTGGGGCCTTGGCCTTTAGCTCCGCACCATGATTATTACAATATATACATCTAATGCAATGGGGTCAAAACCGGGGGTGTGACATTCCCCTCCCCCTTCAATAGCACTGCCCTCAGTGCTTACAAAATTGAACAAAATGCTACACTGGTATCGCCTCAGTGTTCCGCAGAATTAAACAAAAATGGATGTGCCAATCGCATGGCATCCTCCAGCTCCCATGTAGCCTCTTCAGGTCCGAAGTGCTCCCATTGCACCTTTACCTGCCCTATGGCTCAGTTCCAGAGCATTGTGACCTTCCTGTCGAGGATGCGCATTGGCTCGATTCAGAACTCTCCCTCGGGTTCCACCTGAATCACATCCCAATTTATCACATGGTTAGGGTCATGTACATATTTCTTAAGCAAAGAAACATGAAAAACATTATGAGCTCTAGTGCTAGCAGGCAATGCAAGTCTATATGCAACTGGCCCTATTCTTTCAAGCACTTCAAATGACCCACAGTATCTTGGTGACAACTTGGCACAACTACCAAGCTTCAAGGAACTCTTCCTTGCCCTCACTCTGAGGTAAACATGATCCCCAACACTGAACTCCTAGTTCACCCTATGTTTATCTACATAGCTTTTCTGTCTATCCTGTGCTACTTACAGCTTCTGCCGGATCCTTACAACCTCTTGCTCCATCTCCTTGAGCAACTTGCTCCATCTCCTTGAGCAACTCTGGCCCAAGCACAATCCTGTTCACTGGATTATACCAAGTCACTGGTGTCCTACACCTTCTTCCATACAAAGCTTCATACGGACTCATCCCCAAGGATGCATGCTGTCCATTGTTATAAGCAAACTCTACCAAGTGTAAGTAGTCTTCCCACTTGATTGGTTTGTCCATTACATACATGCGAAGCATGTCTTCGAGCACCTGATTAACTCTCTCTGTCTAACCATCTGTCTGAGGATGGAATGCAATGCTGAAGTTTAGCTTCGTACCCAAATCTACAAACAACCCCTTCCAAAAGTTGGAAGTGAACTTGACATCCCTATCGGAGACTATTGCCTTCGGCAATCCATGCAATTTGAAAATCTCCCTCATGAAGATCTTTGCAATGTCGCCACTCTCATATGTAGACTTAACTGGTATAAAATGTGCTGCCTTGGTCAACTTGTCCACCACAACCATGATGGAGTCATGCTGTCTCCAGGTCGTTGGCAATCCTGTAATAAAATCCATGGAAATAACTTCCCATTTCCATTTTGGAACTGGCAACGGCTGCAACAAACCTGCTGGATGTTGATGCTCAACCTTTACCTGTTGACATTTCATACACCTTGAAATGTATTCAGCCATGTCATTTTTCATTCCTGGCCAAAAGTACTGCTTTCTAGCTGTAGCAATCGTCTTCTGATATCCTGGGTGACCAGAATACGAAGCCTGATGGATTTCATCCATAACAACTCTCCTCAAATCTGCTACATCTGGAATATAAATTCTGCCTTTATAAGTGAGAAGCCCATTTTGTCCCAATTTATATCCCTCATACTTCTTCTCAAGACTTTGTTGCTGCAACTTGTCTTTGACCTGCTCATACAATTCATCTCTAGCAACATGATCAATAATCTGCTACCTCAAATCCGATTGGCAAATACTAAGAGATGCCACATGCATTTCCTGCACCTTCCTGCTGAGTGCATCAACTACCTTATTTTCTTTTCCCTTTATGTGCTTGATTTCAAAATCAAACTCACATAAAAACTCCAGCCATCTTGCTTGCCTAGCATTCAGAGTAGGCTGATCAAATAGATACTTCAAACCACAATGGTCTGTTCTGAGTTCAAATCTCCTGCCCATCAAGTAATGCCTCCACATCTTGAGAGCATGTACTATGGTCGCAAGCTCTAGATCATGAGTGGCATGGTTCATCTCATGTTCCTTCAACTTTCTTGACTCATAACATATCACGTGGTTGTCCTGCATAAGGAATCCTCCAAGCCCTTGTCCACATGCATCGGTACACACCAGAAAATCTTTCTCTGGATCTACAACCTTCAATACTGGTGCACTGGTGAGAAGATTCTTCAACCTCTGGAAACTTTCTTCACACCTTGATGTCCATTCGAACTTTATCTCCTTCTTTTGCAAAGAAGTGATAGCATGTGCAACTTTGGAGAATCCCTCAATGAACCTCCTGTAGTATCCTGCAAATCCCATAAAAGATCTTACATCTGTCACATTTCTTGGAGTAGGCCAATTCATAATGGCTTCAATCTTTTCAGGGTCCATAGATATACCCTCCTCTAAGATAATGTGACCCAAATACTGAATTCTATCTCTATAGAAGTTACACTTGCTCAGTTTTGCATACAACTGATGCTCCATGAGCAAATTCAATGTCAATCTCAAGTGCTCTTCATGTTCTTCCTCATTCTTAGAATAAACAAGAATGTCATCAAGGAAAACAAGAATAAACTTGTCCAAATACTTGCTGAAGACACTATTCATAAGGCACATAAATGTAGCTGACGCATTTGTGAGACCAAATGGTACCACTACAAACTCATAATGCCCATACCTTGTCCTAAAGGCTGTCTTATGAATGTCTTCATCCTTGATTCTCACCTGATGGTAACCAGACCTTAAGTCAATCTTGGAAAATACCTTTGCTCCTCTCATTTGATCAAAGATGTCATCAATCCTAGGCAAAGGATATTTATTCTTCACAGTAACCTTGTTCAATTGCCTGTAGTCAATACATAACTTGAGTGTACCATTTTTCTTCTTTACAAACAGAACCGGTGCTCCCCAAGGGGACACACTTGGCCGAATATACTTCTTTTCCAAAAACTCTTGCAATTGCATCTTCAACTCTAGCATCTCCGGTGTACTCATCCTGTAGGGTGCCTTTGACACTGGTGCCGCTCCTGGCACAAGTTCAATAGTGAAATCAATGTCTCTCTTTGGAGGGAGCCCTGGAATCTCATGAGGAAACACATCCCTGAATTCTTGTAACACCTGATAGTCCTCCAACCTAGGAGTTTCATCTCTCGTTTCCTCCAAAATCTGAGCTGCATACAACTGGCAACCCTTCCTACATAACTTCTTTAACTGCATTGCTGAAACCTACCTCACTGAAATCACCTTTGGAATGACTTTCACAACTACTAGGTTTCCTTCTTCATTCATGCATTCAAAAGTCTTATTGTAGCAATCAAGCTTCACCCTGTGAGCTTTTAACCAATCCATTCCAATGTGAACATCATAAGAACCAAGCGGTAGAACATTCAGATCTACACAAGTGACCAATCGATTCATGACCAATGGACATTTCTATACCACTTCACTGACCTTCTTCTTAGTTCCAGTGGCTAGCTGAACTAACCAAGACTTCCTATGCTTTACTTTCTTAAAAGCACAAATCTCTACTACTCTAGGAGTAATGTAACTGTGCGTAGAACCGGGGTCAATCAAAATAGAAACAGATTGCTCAACAATCTTACCTGCTACTTCAACCACAGCTGACTGGTGATCTGCCCGGCGGTCCTCCAGTGCTGCATAAATCCTAGGAACTGCCCTTGCTACTTGACCCACTGTTTCCGCTTCGTGGATATTATAAGCTGGCCTTGCACTCTCATTCTTGAGTGGACAATTCCTGCGCATGTGGGGTCCTCCACATTTCCAACATTGAAGTGGCCCTCTATTCTGTTGTGGATCCTTAGGCTTTTCTCCGGTTACTCCAACTGGCTTACTCGCAGCTTGGGATGGCTGCTTCTGCTGATTCCTGAAGCTAGAAGGTTTAAAACCTTTCTTCCTTTGGTCAAACTTCTCATTCTTCTTGTCCTTCCATGCCTTATGGTAATCAGACTTACATTTGCTTTGCTCATAGCAATACTTAGCTTTTCTTATTGCTTCTTCAAGAGTTTTGGGTTCATAAAACTCAATTCTATCTTTGTAGGACTGAGGTAATCCACTCAGAAAACGCTGGACCTTCACTTTTTCATCTCTGATGTACCGGACATACCTCAACAGCTCCAAAAACTTATTTGCATACTCTTCCATGGTCTGTTGTCCCAATCTCAGCTCATGGAACTCCTTAATCTTGTCATCATAATACCTGTCAGAGAGGTACTTCTGCTTGAAATACTTCTTGAACTGTTTCCACTTAAGTCTCCTTTCACTGATCCTCTTTACCTGCTTGAAGTGTTCCCACCAAATGGATGCTCTTCCATTCAGATTGAATATGGCAACTCTTGCCTTCATGTTTCCTGAATAATCATGCACTTGAAAGTACTTCTTTATCCCAAGAAGCCAAGCCTCAGCTTCTTGTCCCGTCTTTACCTCACCGTCAAATGTAGGAGGTTTAGCTTTCTTAAATTCATCCCGAGAGCGATCCCTATGGTGTCTCCTTCTTTTCCTTTGATGAGAAGAAGAGCTTGAATCCCCGCTGGATTCTTCAGAATCAGATGACCCACTAGAAGTCTTTCTCCTTCTCCTAGTACTATTCTTACTGCCTTCTGGTCTTGTTGTACCTCGTTCAGAGTCTATCCTTCTATGTAAGTCTGTCAAACTCTGCAACATAGCAGCATTCAACTGATGCTGCTCTTCTTGGGCCTTGATCAAGCTTCTCATAGTGGCTGCAACATCCAATGGTGTCTCTTGGAATCTCCTTCCATTAGACTCAATGTCATCATTTCTATTTCGGGCATTTTCTCCCATGGCATCTCCTGCTCGCTCATGCGAATCCCGAGCATCATACCCATCATGGGTTCTCATACTGAACCACCACTTACTTTGTCAAACTGTACCACTTGGAATGCTTCCCTGGAAAGTGACTATGACTCTTCCCTTGGAGAATTATAAAATTACAAGTTTTTCCAAACACTAGATTTTTCCAAATTCCTTTTGTAAATCACTGCCTCTTTTCCCATTCCCAAACACTAGCTTTTCTTCATCAAAGAATGTCTATCTTCGCTGCTATTTTCTCATTTTCAGCCCTGAAAATCCACTGAAAATTCCTCTGAAAAACCGCTGAATTTTCCTTTGATCAATCGGGTCTCTTCCCCAATTATTCTTCCGCAGAATCGGCTCTCGGAACCACTATTCCTTCCGCAGAATCGGCTCATCTTTCCACTATTTCTTCCGCAATTGCGGCTCACGAAACGCTTTCTCCTTCCGATCGGCGTCGGCAGCCTTTCTGGTCGGAAGCCTTAATGATTTTGCTTCCGCAACGACGGCTCACGAAACGCTTTCCCTTCCGATTAGCCGCTCTTTACTTAAAGAAATTTTAACTTCGGGCGTCGATAGTCTTTGCGCTTCGGAAGGTTAGTGCATTTGGCTTCCGCAACGACGACACACCAAACACTAATTCCTTCCGATGGACGCCAAAACGCTTAGAAAAACTTCCTCGCAGCGTCGGCTGTCTTCCCACATCGGAAGTCTAGTGACTTTGGCTTCAGCAATGGCGGCACGCCAAACACTAACTTCTTCCGATCGACACTTACTTAGAACAATTTTAAACTTTTCGGCGTCGGCGGCCTTTCTGGTCGGAAGCTTTAGTGATTTCGCTTTCGCAACGGCGGCTAACGAACCACTTTCTCTTCCGATTGGCCGCTCTTTATTTGGAACAATTTTTAAACTTTTTTGCGGTGAACAATTCTATCTGCAGCCGCAACGACGGCTCCTCAGTTTTGATCTTCCCCCGACCGATGACACAACCCTATCGATAGATATCGGCAGCCTTTCTTCTCGTCGGAAGACTTAATGATTTTGACTTCCGCAACTGCGGCTCAAGGATCGCTAACTTCTTCTGACAGTCAAGGATTTCGAGCCCCTTAACCTCCTCGACGGTGTCGACGATCGGAGGACTTTTCCATCGGGTGCGTAGTTGCTTCGCCATCCGCAACGGCAGAAGTCCGTTCCACTAGCTCTTCCGCTACGTCGGAAGTCAACTTCACTAACTCTTCCGCAACGGCGGAAGTACACTTCGCTAATTGTTCCGGCGTCAGCGCTCTTTATCACCGGAAGCCTTAGGGCTTTTGGCTTTTGCAACGGCGGAAGTCCCTTCCTCTAATTGTTCCGATGCAGAACACTTAGCCGTTTTCGCGGCTTTCTCCAAACTGTTTCGGCGGGCATGTTTTCGCTTAGTGCTTCCGCAATGGCGGAAGTCCTTCTGCCTAGCTCTTCCGCAACGGCGGAAGTCTTTCCCGCTAGTAGCCCGACTTCTCAATACTTAGGCGAATTTCTCAATTTTTCCCTCCAAACATCCTCCGTCGGGCGAGCTTTTGCTAGCTCTTCCACTAAAGCGGAAGTCTTTCCTGCTAGTGGCCTGACCGCTCAACACTTAGACAAATTTCTGAATTTACAGTCATTCAAATTATGATTTATGCTGGGCAGAATGAAAGGCAGCCTCTGTCAGTTGCTCCTTCTTGGCCCATAGAGGCCCGTTGTTGCAAACCTGATGCTCTGATACCATACTGTCACGTCTCCATGCTTTCGATCGGCAAAGAGGACATGATTACCATGGCGTTAACCATCCGGGCTAAGAGCCCCATGAGCATATGTATGCACTAAATTATTGAGACAGAATGCTGAGAGGAAATGCATTGAGGTAAAACATGCACACATGCAATTAATCATCATACACAGCGGAAACCAACAACATTCAGACATGCATGCATTTAACATATTCATCATTTACATTAACAGAAATTATGGTTGCAGAAGTAAAATGGACAAGATCACTTATCTTATGAAGAGGTCGTTCTGCAACCAGCTACGTCGCTGCAACGTTCCACCCAACCATAGGCCAGCATGCTCCTTAATCTCTCAGCAGCGCTGCCACCCCCTAGTTGGGCATGATTCTCCAAGGATTAAGGGAACTAGAAGGCTTACACATAGCCAAGGATATATAAAACATAGCCAAGCCAACACAGTTGGGTTTATCAGGCCATCAAGGAGTGGGAAAGGCTCAATGCTAAGCTAGTGAGCTTATTACAGAGCCAAGAACACCTACACCAAAACTAGCCTGACCTCTAAGACACCCAAACACACCGAACACAAGGAATTAGTCCCTTCTCTGCTACACAGTCCCTCAGGCCCTGCATTCCCTTCCAGTGCTATTCAGGGGTGATGGAGAAGAAGGCCAGCCATCTAGCTCTGTCTGTGTGGTTTCCAACCACCAGGTTTGTCAAGCAAAACTAAGCCCCCATCCCTACTCCCTACACAGTCCGAAGACCAACCATTGCACTCAGGCGATCAATCAATTGATACAGCTTAAGACAGGGAAGACAATTCCTGAGTCATTCTTGGCCCTATCGTGGCCAAAATGACTCTCAAGCGAATTGCAACAGTTCCCCAAAATGTAAAGAAGACCACGACAAACACAGCCAACCACGTGGGGAAAACCAGCGACCCAATTTGAACAATGAAAGCACCAAGGAACTTACACAGTCCAAGGATGGGAAGGAATAACCAAGTTCACAGCTGGGCAGAGGCAAACATATGTACAGGCCACGAATTGGTAAGGAAAACATACACACGACTGAAAACGCAAATGGCCCTTCACAGGGAAAACCGTGGATGTAAACGCACAACTCCCAGCTCGTTGTGTGAGCCCCAAAACAGAAAAATACCTGTGTGTGAGGATAGTGGACAGCTTACGGTCGCTGCGTGAGAACGAACAGCTTTTCCTGGGCGAGTGGGTGAACAACAACAGAGAGGACGCGGATTGGAGTGCACCAACATTCCAACACTGTCGTGGAGAGTGGAATGTCTGCGTGTGGATAAACAACCGTGAGGAAGGAACAGACTGTTGAGGTAACGCGCAGTGGAGAGAGTGCGTGAGTGTTTCTTGCTGGTGGAGTGTGCGTGTGGGTGAGGGCTGACAGTCCTGCCACCCCACTCCCAAATACCATAACTGACTCAACCACCAGCAGTCATTCTTCAATGGAGGTGGTTGGGTAAACAAAGAAAGGTGACACATGGGTATTTTCCCTCATTGGCCCAAGGTTTGACAATTTTCCCCCACATCCTTATCCTTGTGAAAATTATGCCCCTTCTCATTTTAGTTGCCGCGAACGTAGAGGGTCGGGTTCGTTTTAATTAAAGATGCATATTTACATGATGATAAACTTAATATCTATGCCGCATGCCCCAATACACCTTCGGTGAAAATTTTAAATCCAAAACATAACATAACCAATCAATGGTGGGGCCTTGGCCTTTAGCTCTGCACCATGATTATTACAATATATACATCTAATGCAACGGGGTCAAAACCGGGGGTGTGACAGGTGACAACTTGGAACAACTACCAAGCTTCAAGGAAGTCTTCCTTGCCCTCACTCTGAGGTAAACATGATCCCCAACACTGAACTCCCGGTTCACCCTATGCTTATCTGCATAGCTTTTCTGCCTGTCCTGTGCTACTTTCAGCTTCTGCCGGATCCTTACAACCTCTTGCTCCATCTCCTTGAGCAACTCTTGCCCAAGCACAATCATGTTCACAGTATTATCCCAAGTCACCGGTGTCCTACACCTTCTTCCATACAAAGCTTCATATGCACTCATCCCCAAGGATGCCTGCTGTCCATTGTTATAAGCAAACTCTACCAAGTGCAAGTAATCTTTCCACTTGGTTGGTTTGTCCATTACATACATGCGAAGCATGTCTTCGAGCACCTAATTAACTCTCTCTGTCTGACCATTTGTCCGAGGATGGTACGCAATGCTGAAGTTTAGCTTTGTACCCAAATCTGCAAACAACCCCTTCCAAAAGTTGGAAGTGAACTTGACATCCCTGTCAGAGACTATTGCCTTAGGAAATCCATGCAATTTGAATATCTATTTCATGAAGATCTTTGCAATGTCGCCAGTCTCATACGTAGACTTAACCGATATAAAATGTGCTTCCTTAGTCAACTTGTCTACCACAACCATGACGGAGTCATGTTGTCTCCAAGTCATTGGCAATCCTGTAATAAAATCCATGGAAATAACTTCCCATTTCCATTCCGGCATTGGCAACGGCTGCAACAAACCTGCTGGATCTTGATGCTCAACCTTTACCTGTTGACATTTCATACACCTTGAAATGTATTCAGCCATGTCCTTTTTCATTCCTGGCCAAAAGTACTGCTTTCTAGTTGTAGTAATCGTTTTCTGATATCCTGGGTGACCAGAATACGGAGCTTAATGGATTTCACCCATAACAACTCTCCTCAAATATGCTACATCCGGAATATAAATTCTACCTCTATAAGTGAAGCCCATTTTCTCCCAATTTATATCCCTCATACTTCTTCTCAAGACTTTGCTGCTGCAACTTGTTTTTGAAATGTTCATACAATTCATCTCCAGCAACATAATCAACGATCTGCTGCCTCAGATCTGATTGGCAAATACTAAGAGATGCCACATGCATTTCCTGCACCTTTCTGCTGAGTGCATCAACTACCTTATTTTCTTTTCCCTTTATGTGCTTGATTTCAAAATCAAACTCACATAAAAACTCCAGCCAGCTTGCTTGCCTAGCATTCAAAGTAGGCTGTTCAAATAGATACTTCAGTCCACAATGGTTCTTTTTGAGTTCAAATCTCCTGCCCATCAAGTAATGTCTCCACATCTTGAGAGCATTTACTATGGCTGCAAGCTCTAGATCATGAGTGGCATAGTTCATCTCATGTTCCTTCAACTTTCTTGACTCATAACATATCACGTGGTTGTCTTGCATAAGGACTCCTCCAAGCCCCTGTCCGCATGCATCGATACATACCACAAAGTCTTTCTCTGGATCTGCAACCTTCAATATTGGTGCACTGGTGAGAAGATTCTTCAAGCTCTGGAAACTTTCTTCGCACCTCGATGTCCATTCGAACTTCATCCCCTTCTTTTGCAAAGAAGTGATAGCATGTGCAACTTTGGAGAATCCCTCAATGAATCTCCTGTAGTATCCTGCAAGTCCCATGAAAGATCTCACATCTGTCACATTTCTTGGAGTAGGCCAATTCATAATGGCTTATATCTTTTTAGAGTCCACAAATACACCCTCCTCTGAGATAATGTGTCCCAAATACTGAATTCTATCCCCGTAGAAGTCACACTTGCTCAATTTTGCATACAACTGATGCTCCCTGAGCAAATTCAATGTCAATCTCAAGTGCTCTTCATGCTCTTCCTCGTTCTTAGAATAAACAAGAATGTCATCAAGGAAAACAAGAACAAACTTGTCCAAATACCTGCTGAAGACACTATTCATAAGGCACATAAATGTAGCTGGTGCATTTGTGAGACCAAATGGTACCACTACAAACTCATAATGCCCACACCTTGTCCTGAAGGCTGTCTTATGAATGTCTTCATCCTTGATTCTCACCTGATGGTAACCAGACCTCAAGTCAATCTTGGAAAATACCTTTGCTCCCCTCATTTGATCAAAGAGGTCATCAATCCTAGGCAAAGGATATTTATTCTTCACGGTAACCTTGTTCAACTGTCTGCAATCAATACATTACATGAGTGTACCATCTTTATTCTTTACAAACAGAACTTGTGCTCCCCAAGGAGACACACTCGGCCGGCTATACTTCTTTTCCAACAACTCTTGCAGTTGCATTTTCAATTCTAGCATCTCCGGTGTACTCATCCTGTAGGGTGCCTTGGACACTGGTGCTGCTCCTGGCACAAGTTCAATTGTGAAATCAATGTCCCTCTTTGGAGGAAGCCCTGGAATCTCATCAGGAAACACATCCCTGAGTTCCTGTAACACCTGATAGTCCTCCAACCGAGGAGTTTCATCTCTTGTTTCCTCCAAAATCTGAGCTGCATACAACTGGCAACCCTTCCTACAGAACTTCTTTAACTGCATTGCTGAAACCTGCCATACTGAAATCACCTTTGGAATGCCTTTCACAACTACTAGGTTTCCTTCTTCATTCATGCATTCAAGAGTCTTATTGTAGCAATCAAGCTTCACCCTGTGAGCTTCTAACCAATCCATTCCAATGAGAACATCATAGGAACCAAGCGGTAGAAAATTCAGATCTGCACAAGTGACCAATCCATTCATGACCAATGGACATTTCTCTACCACCTCACTGACCTTCCTCTTAGTTCCAGTGGTTAGCTGAACTAACCAAGACTTCATATGCTTTACTTTCTTAAAAGCACAAATCTCTACTATTCTAGGAGTAATGTAACTGTGCGTAGAACCGGGGTCAATCAAAATAGAAACAGACTGCTCAACAATATTACCTGCTACTTCAACCACAGCTGACTGGTGATCTGCCTGGCGGTCCTCCAATGCTGCATAAATCCTAGGGATTGCCCTTGCTACTTGACCCACTGTTTCTGCTTCTTGGATGTTATAAGTTGGCCTTGCACTCTCATTCTCGAGTGGACAATTCTTGCACATGTGGGGTCCTCCACATTTCCAACATTGAAGTGGTCCTCTATTCTACTGTGGATCCTTAGGCTTTTCTCCAGTCACTCCAACTGGCTTACTCGCAGCTTGGGATGGCTACTTCTGCTGATTCCTGAAGCTAGAAGGTTTAAAACCTTTCTTCCTTTGGTCAAAATTCTCATTCTTCTTATCCTTTCATGCCTAATGGTAATCAGGTTTACCTTTGCTTTGCTCATAGCAATACTTAGCCTTCCTTATTGCTTCCTCAAGAGTTCTAGGTTCATAAAACTCAATTCTATCTTTGTAAGACTGAGGTAATCCACTCAGAAAATGCTGGACCTTCACTTTTTCATCTCTGATGTACCAGACATACCTCAACAGCTCCAAAACATTATTTCCATACTCTTCCATGGTCTGCTGTCACAATCTCAGCTCATGGAACTCTTTAATCTTGTCATCATAATACTTGTTAGAGATGTATATCTGTTTGAAATACTTCTTAAACTGTTTCCACTTAAGTCTCCTTTCATTGATCGTTTTTATTTGCTTGAAGTGTTCCCACCAAATGGATGCTCTTCCATTCAGATTGAATATGGCAACTCTTGCCTTCATGTTTCCTGAGTAGTCATGCACTTGAAAGTACTTCTTTATCGCAAGAAGCCAAGCTTCAGCCTCTTGTCCAATCTTTATCTCACCATCAAATGTAGGAGGTTTATCTTTCTTAAATTCATCCCGAGAGCGATCCCTATGGTGTCTCCTTCTTTTCCTTTTATTAGAAGAAGAAATTGAATCCCCGCTAGATTCTTCAGAATCAGATGATCCACTAGAAGTACTTTTCCTTCTCCTAGTACTGCTCTTACTGCCTTCTGGTCTTGCTGTACCTCGTCCAGAGTATATCCTTCTATGTAAGTCTGTCAAACTCTACAACATAGCGGCATTCAACTGATGCTGCTCTTCCCGGGCCTTGATCAAGCTTCTCATAGTGGCTGCAACATCCGATGGTGTCTCTTGGAATCTCCTTCCATTAGACTCAATGCCATCATTTCTATTTCGGGCATTTTCTCCCATGGCATCTTCTGCTCGTTCATGCGAATCCCGAGCATCATACCCATCATGGGTTCTCATACTGAACCACCACTTACTTGTCAAACTGCACCACCTGGAATACTTCCCTACTATGACTCTGCAAACGTGTTAGTAACATAACTATTGGATACATAACATTAATATAAACCAACATTACTTACCTTCTCTTGGAAAATTATAAAATTACAAGTTTTTCCAAACACTAGATTTTTTTTTCCAAATTTCTTTTGTAAATCACTGCCTCTTTTCCCATTCCCAAACACTATCTTTTCTTCATCAAAGAATGTCTATCTTCGCTGCTAATTTCTCATTTTCAGCCCTGAAATTCACTGAAAAACCACTGAAAAACGGTCAAAATTCATTAAGAAATCCTACTGAAAACTCAACATTTTCTCTTTGTAAAAATTGGATCCCATTTCAACTATTGAATCGGCTCCCCTTTTGACTAAATCTCCCGCAGAATCGGCTCCTCTTTTCATTAAATCTCCCGCAGAATCGGCTCTTGGAACCACTAATTCTTCCGCAACGGCGGCTCTTGGAACCACTAATTCTTCCGCAACGGTGGCTCTTGGAACCACTAATCGTTCCACGTTTTGGCGGTCTCTCTCGTCGGAAGACTTAGTGCTTTCGCTTCCGCAACGGCGGCTCACGGAACACTTTCTTCTTCCGATCGGCGTCGGCAGTATTTCTCGTCGGAAGACTTAATGCTTTTGCTTCCTCAACGGCGGCTCACAGAACACTTTCTTCTTCCGATCAGCGTCGACAGTCTTTCTCGTCGGAAGACTTAGTGCTTTGGCTTCTGCAACGGCGGAAGTCCCTTCCGCTAATTGTTCCGATGCAGAACACTTGGACAAAATTTCTCAAATTTTTCCCTCCAAACATCCTCCGTCGGGCGCACTTCTGCTAGCTCTTCCGCTACAGTGGAAGTCTCTTCCACTCACCCTTCCGCTACGTCGGAAGTCCACTTCACTAACTCTTCCGCAACGGCGGAAGTCCACTTCACTAACTCTTCCGCAACGGCAGAAGTTAATTCCGTTAATTGTTCCGATGTGGAACACTTAGTCAAATTTTTTTTTTCGCGGTTCTCTTCAACTGTTCCGTCGGGTATGCTCCGCTTAGCGCTTCCACTACGTCGAAAGTCCTTCCGCCTAGCTCTTCCGCAACGGCGGAATTCTTTCCTGCTAGTGGCCCGACCGCTCAACACTTAGACAAATTTCTGAATTTTGCAATCATTTAAATTATGATTTCTACTGGGCAGAATGAGATACAACCTTTGTCAGTTGCTTCTTCTTGGCCCATAGAGGCCCATTGTTGCCAACCTGATGCTCTGATACCATACTGTCACGTCCCCATGCCTCCGACCGGCAAAGAGGACGCGACCCCATGGCGTTAACCATCCGGGCTAAGAGCCCCATAAACATATGTATGCACAAAATTGCATAAACAGAATGCTGCAGGAAAATGCATTAAGGTAAAACATGCACAAATGCCATTGTTTATCATACGCAACTATTGTTATTTATCATGCACAGCGGAATCAACATGCATTCACACAAGCATTCATTTAACATGTTCATCATTTTCATTAGCAGAAATTACGATTGCAGAAGTAAAATGGACAAGATCACTTATCTTAAGAAGAAGTTGTTCCGCAACCAGCTACGTCGCTGCAACGTTCCACCCAACCATAGGCCAGCGTGCTCCTTAATCTCTCAGCAACGCTGCCACCCCCGAGTTGGGCATGATTCACCAAGGAATAAGGGAACTAGCATGCTTACACATAGCCAAGGATATACAAGACACAACCAAGCCAACACAGTTGGGTTTATCAGGCCATCAAGGAGATTTGGAAAGGCTCAATGCTAAGCTGGTGAGCTCATTACAGAGCCAAGAACACCTACACCAAAACTAGCCTGACCTCTAAGACACCCACACACACCCAACACAAGGAATCAGTCCCTTCTCTGCTACGCAGTCCCTCAGGCCCTGCATTCCCTTACAATGCTATTCAGAGGTGGTGAAGAAGGAGGCCAGCCCTCTAGCTTTGTCTGTGTGGTTTCCTGCCACCAGGTTTGTCAAGCAAAACTAAGCCAATATCCCTGCTCCCGACACAGTCCGAAGACCACCCATTGCACACATGCAATTAATCAGCTATTTCAGCTTAAACAAAGAAGACAAATTCCTGAGTCATTCTTGGCCCCATCGTGGCCAAAATGACTCTCAAACGAATTTAGAACAGTCTCCAAAATGTAAAGAAGACCACGACAGCCACAGCCAACAATGTGGGGAAAATCAGCAACCCAAAATGTATCAGTGAGCACAGCTCACAACAAACGTGGGGAACACAATCCGTCATGTGCGTGAGGATAATTAGAACAGTCTCCAAAATGTAAAGAAGACCACGACAGCCACAACCAACAATGTGGGGAAAATCAGCAACCCAAAATGTATCAGTGAACACAACTCACAACAAACGCAGGGAACACAATCCGTCCTGTGCGTGAGGATAATTAGAACAGTCTCCAAAATGTAAAGAAGACAACGACAGCCACAGCCAACAATGTAGGGAAAATCAGCAACCCAAAATGTATCAGTGAGCACAGCTCACAACAAACGTGGGGAACACAATCCGTCCTGTGCGTGAGTGTTCAGCACAGGCATGGAGAGAAGAATGTCTGCGTGAGTGAGGAGAATGAATGAAGGGCCTCTTCGTTCCCTGCCCATCGTGAGGTTCAACGCTGGTGGAGTGTGCGTGTGGGTGAGGACTGACAGTCCTGCCACCCCACTCCCAAAACAATTAACTGCCTCAACCACCAGCAGCCATTCTTCAATGAAAGTGGTTGGATAGAACAAGGAAAGAAGACACATGGGTATTTTTCCTCATTGGCCCAAGGTTTGACAAATTCCCCCACATCCTTATCCTTGTGAAAATCATGCCCCTTCTCATTTTAGTTGCCGCGAATGTAGCTGGTCGGGTTCGTTTTAATTAAATATGCATATTTACATGATGATCAACTTAATATGTGTGCCGCATGCCCCGATATACCATCGGTGACAAATTTTCAACCTGAAACGTAGCATGACCAATCAATGGTGGGGCCTTGGCCTTTAGCTCCACACCATGATCATTACAATATATACATCATATACATCTAATGCAACGGGGTCAAAACCGGGGGTGTGACATCGTCTCGAATAAGTGAGCAGGGAGGGGAAAATTCCCATAAAAAATATGGAAAGAATTTTAAGAACATCAGTTGAAAAACATTTTAGGGAGAAGGGGCACGCTAAAGGGGAGTACGAATATCATCCCTTAGTAAGACATTATTCATTATATAATGTACTCTTTGTAATAGTGATCATGTATATGTTTTATCATTTTAATATTTGTTGTATATATACTATTTTTATTACATTGTTTGTAATTTTAAAGACAACGCCCCCTAAATGTTGACCATTAGAGAGTTATTTACCAAGTAGTAGTAGAAATACCACTTTACAAGGCCCAAGAAACATGGAGATCAGAATATTGATTATCAAGTTCTTAATGATGCTATGGATGAAGATAACGCTTTTGATACAAATGAGGAAGATGGGATAAATAGATTGATCCAAGACACATTTGCTCCAATGGACGAGGACAACCTCAATGAGATTCATGATGTTCCTTTACTTGATAAGTCATGACAACCTCTTTATGAGGGATCAATGACAAATATTCTATCTACTATATTGTTGTTGGTGAACCTTAAGGTTTTGAATGGTTTATCAGACATTTGTCTAACACATATCCTAAGGTATATTGTAATGTATTAATTTCATCCTAACATGTACAATATAAAGGTTGTCTATTTTTCTCTATTAATGTTAGTCTTTAATTCTTAAAATAGGGATGCAATATTAAGGACTAATATTCTTTACCTTAACTCGTGTTTTTCAATGTTGTAGTTTGTTAGGTGAATTTCTATTACCACAATCAAATATTTTACCACGCACATATCAAGAAATATCTTTGATTATGAAATAAATTGGAATGGAGTATCAAGCTAACTATGCATGTCTTAATGATCATATTATATATTATGGACAATATACATTTGAAAATGAATGTCGTGAATGTTCAGTAAGTAGATATCGAACTGATCAAGTAACAAAAAATGTGACTTGCAAAGTTCTTCGTTATATTCTCATGATTCCAAGTTTCCAATGACTATTGAGGTGCCAAAGTATAGTATAGTTTATGGATCACCATGCAAAGAACATATAAGTGAAGACAATGTTCTTCAAATGCCTACAGATGGTTCTGCATTGAAGAACATTGAAGAAAAATGACCAATTTTTAAATAAGAACCTCATAATATTAGACTTTCATTGGCAGCTGGTGGTGTCAATCCATTTGGAGATATTCATTCTACTTACTTAGTGTGCCCTGTCTTTGTTATTAACATAACATTCCTCCTTTGATGTCAGTAAAGAGAAGCACACAATGTTGGCAATGATTGTTCTAGGTATTTAATTAGTTTCGAATATTTGTTTGAAATTAATATAATGTGTTTTTGTTTCGTTGCATGAGAATATATTTTATATATAAGGACTTATAAGTAAACATAATTGTATGTTGAATCAACAAAGTACCAAATTAAAGATATGAAAGTATATATTAAGCCTCTTATCGACGAGCTACTGAAGTTATGGGCTAGCATCATTATGTATGACATCTCTAGACCAGTAGGGAAAAAACAATTTTAATTCCATGGAATACTTGCATGGACAATTCATGATGCTCCCAGGTTAACACATATTTGCGGTATGTACTTACTTTTTGTTGCACTATAATATTACATAATTTGTTGAAAATATCATGCATTTTTTAAATTATTAATCATTTTCTGACATTAATACATATATCTTGCAGGTCTTCAAACAAAGGGTAAATTTACATGTCTAGTTTGTGGTCCTAAGATAAAATATCGTTAATCAAGAATTCTAGGAAATGAGGTGTTTGATAAGTATAGGCACTTCCTCCCTAAGAATCATAGTATCTAAATACTAAGAAAACACAATTCAATTGGAAAGAAGAGAATGGAAAATAACCTTGAAGAATGACTCTTCACCTATGAAAGTTGGAATATAAAAGAAACCGTCAAGGTATGTAAATTGTATATGTAACATATGTAATCTTATGATTTCTTTTAGTGAATTTTGTTTACCGTATTTGTCATTAATTATTGTTAATGTGATTTTGTTTTTGTATCATGAATGTTGTTAAGGCATCAATGGACTTTCACGAGGAATTACGAGTTGCCTCATACAATTCAGTAGGTTGCCCTACTACGAGCACTTACAAGTAGCTCATGTGTTTGATACAGTGCATATTGGAAGGAATGTAACATAAACGTTATGGAAAATCTTAGATGGAAGGGATGACAAAGAAAGAATTGGAAAAAATTGTAGTGACATTGAGGAAGCCAATCATGCAATGCAAAGCGTGATTAATTTTAATGGTGATGGAAACCCAAATATTAGTCATCCATGGTTATTCACTGAGCAACAAAACCTTGTTGTAAAAGAGGTCATTTGGAGAATTAGGTTTCCAACAGGGGTTTCGTCGAACATACAAAATATCTTAACGAAAAAGGTGAATTTGGTGGGGTTAAAACTCATGACTAGCATATATTCGTTAAGGTAATTATTTAGATATATGGCGATATTGGTTTACATATTTTTAGTATTTTTTTCTCTTATTCAAAAATAAATAATGATTCATTGTTCGTTACAATATGTTCTACCTCTATATCTCCCAGACAACTTTGACAACATAAAATAAGCTGTATATGATCTTGGCAAATACATGAGGTAAGCAACGATTTATATGCAAAATGTTTGTTCATTTTTTTGCAAAACATGATTAACATATTATGCTTTAATAATTGCAATTTTATATTGTCTTTTATCTTGTTGAAACCTATTACTTATTTGCATCATTTGTAGGTGGCTTTCATCTAAAGAAATCCATAAGGAAGATATTAGGTATTGGAAGAGAGAAATTCCCCACCTAATGTGTGACATGAAGAAGTATCTATTTCCAACATCTTTCAATGCACAAGAACACTACCTTGTACACCAAGTTAGGGAAAATGAATTCGGTAGACCAATACACACAAGGTTGATGTGGATGGTGGTGAGGTAATTGAAGTGATTGAAGGCTCTTGTTAGAAAAAGAGCACTTCCTGAGGGTTCTATGGTGGAGATATATATGGTATATAGATGCATGGCATATATTACTCAATGTATACCTAAATCAACAGAAAATATGAATGTGCCTCGCATTTGGCATGTTAACTCTATCATCAAATTTAAAAGGGAGGTCCTGTCCGAGAAAGTTTGAACGATGAAAGTGAAAGGTAAATAGATGTTGTAAATATCAATTATTATAGATTTAGTTAATGACAACTAATTAATGATATATA
This sequence comes from Pseudotsuga menziesii, assembly GCA_001517045.1. Taxonomy (NCBI): domain Eukaryota; kingdom Viridiplantae; phylum Streptophyta; class Pinopsida; order Pinales; family Pinaceae; genus Pseudotsuga; species Pseudotsuga menziesii. The sequence goes on from LPNX011052475.1 coordinate 132,434, forward strand.
TTGCATTGTTAATTTTCCATATAGTCGGTAGAGAGGGATGCACTACATCTATACATTGCAAACAACCTTGATTGGATGGATGAATGGATAGAATGATGTATAGAATTCTATGATAGGTTATATCATGGGAAGGGGTGAGAAAGTTGATTAAAACAACACATCATCATCAACAACAATATCATGTCGGTCTTATGCAAAGGGAGATCATTTTAGCATATGGTTTAAAAGATAAAAATGCAAGTAGATTCATTCACATTTATTTAGTTATCTCCTATTTTATCAATGTAATTGTTTGTATTTATTTATTTAGACATACATTTACTAAGTCCATATTATAAGATGTTTATTAATTGACAATTCATGTTATACTTGTTAGGCATGTTGCAGTTGAAACACCACAAGGCTATGTGGTGCAATGGCTGTAAATTTCTCATCAAAAAGTTCGATGATAAGAGGAAACCTTTGCTTGTGGAATAACTGCAGTTTTTCAGGTCACTAATGTTTCCTCTAGAAGTGCCAGGAATCCAAAAGTATATGAAAATAGGTACTATAAGTATTTGGAAGATATAATTGAGCGTGACTTTAATTCCTTTAAAATAGTTTTGTTTGAGGTCAAATGGTATAGGCTAGGATTGAATGAACATGATCCTGAAAGAATTATTATTGATCATGCTAATGGATTTACCATGGTTAATACAAGGGAACTAGAACCAGGCCCCAGAGCCTTATGTTCTTCCAAGTCAGTGTGAACAAGTCTTTTACTCAAAGGTACTAGGTAAAGAAGGTTGGTCATACACTGTTAGATATGATCCAAGAGGAAGACCAATGAAGTATAATATTGTAGAAGAAGAAGGTAGAGTAGAATAAGAAGATTATGCAAATCAGGAGAAGTTGGTTGCAGATGTGTTAGATGAAGAAGCCAAAGAAGTTGATCATCCAAATGTATCAAACAATTTTCTTATTGATGATAATATCAAAAATGACGTTGATGATGATGGTGATATGAACGATCCTTTCATCAATTTCGATTATGAAATAGATCAAGATTCAGATGTTGAGTTGGATGAAGAAGAAGAAGATGAATGACAATGATATCTTAAAATGTATGAGATAGGTGTGTGATTATATATTTTCTATGATTTATTCTTTTAATTAGATATTTAAAATTAACTATATGGGTTGATACTTCATTGGACTACTATCAAATGATACAAATGATCAGGAGTTGGATGATCTAGAAGAAGATCAATGATATTGCAAAAATGCTTTTATATAGGAGGTATGCCATTATATATTTTATATGATTCAACCTCTTTAAAGTATTTACTTATATGGGTTAATTACCTATTTTTAAGTTTTACGCAATTCTCTATGTAGTGTGTTACACGTTATTTATTATGTCAAATTGGCTATTGGGAAATTGAGAGTGATGTGAAGGGGGGGAAGGGGCCATGAGAGCTTCCACCTTTTCATGGTTTTCCCTATTTAGTAGAGAATAAATTATTCTCGAAACAAAGAGAAGCTCATTCGGGTTTATACCATCATCATAATTTCTGTTATTGTATAAGTGAGTAGTGAATGGGGCCAACTTTGAAATTTCTTCAAATTGTTCTTGTATTCATCAAAATTTGACATGGTTGAAGTAGAAGCATGCCTTGACAGTATGGGAGGGTTTCAAGACTCATTTACATCATCATGGTTATCATAATTTCCATCGTCATTGTCGTCATATACATCGTAACACAATTTGTCCATCCATGCCAACAAAGATCAAACTCAAGTACATGATTAATTCTATTAAGTTAAGACATCCCAAAAGAATCTTATAGTGTCCAACATGCCATTGGTTTAATGGTTAATTGCTTATGGATTCTATAGAGAATATCATCACCGTCATCATCATAATCATCATAACTCCTTACCATACTCCTATCATCTTTAAACCCAACCTATAAAACCCTTAACCCTATAGACCGACCAATTGCATAAATTATATAAATTGTATTCCTTGTCACTTATATCTCCCAACGAATAAACCTTATAAACTCAACCCCATGTAAATAATTTTATGGCTATAAACATTCATAGCAATTGTAAACCCTGACCTCTAATACCCAAAAACAATGGGGCCAACTTTGAAATTTCTTCAAATTGTGCTTGTATTCATCAAAATTTGACATGGTTGAAGTAGAAGCATGCCTTGACAGTATGGGAGGGTTTCAAGACTCATTTACATCATGATGGTTGTCATAATTTCCATCGTCGTTGTCATCATATACATTGTAACACAATTTGTCCATCCATGCCAACAAAGATCAAACTTGAGTACATGATTAATTCTATTAAGTTAAGACATCCCAAAAGAATCTTATAGTGTCCAACATGTCGTTGGTTTAATGGTTAATTGCTTATGGATTCTATAGAGAATATCATCACCATCATCATCATAATCATCATAACTCCTTACCATACTCCTATCATCTTTAAACCCAACCTATAAAACCCTTAAACCTATAGGCCGACCAATTGCATAAATTATATAAATTGTATTCCTTGTCACTTATATCTCCCAACGAATAACCCTTATAAACTCGACCCCATGTAAATACTTTTATGGCTATAAACATTCATAGCAATTGTAAACCCTGACCTCTAATACCCAAAAACTAATGTTGAAACTATATAACCTTATTAGCACCATCAGTTTTTCAGGTCACTAATGTTTACCCAAAATTCATAAAGAAAGGGGTTCCACTAATAAAAATTGTTAATACTATTGGTTCCCCCACCTATGAGCTTGCAAAATTTGTAGCTAAATGGTTAGGTCATCTTGTTGGCCACACAGAGTCCTACATTAAAGACTCAAGTGGCTTTGTTCAACTAATTTCAGAAGAAAAGATTAACCCCAATGACATCATGGTGAGTTTTGATGTAGTGAGCCTATTTACCAAGATTCCCCTAAATGAAGCCATTGAATTCATCCATGAAGTCACTGACCCAGAGACTGCAAAACTTGCAGAAATTTGTCTCTGCTCCACGTTCTTCAGCTTCCAAGGGGGATTCTACAAACAAACCAGTGGAGTAGCAATGGGGTCTCCTCTCTCACCTATTGTCACCAATCTTTTTATGGAGAAATTCGAAAAGAAGGCACTTGAAGCCTATCCCTTGAAACCAAAATTGTGGAAAAGATATGTAGATGACACTAATGTTCTTTGGCCTCATGGGGAACAAGAACTTAATAAATTCTTTAAGCATCTCAATAGCCAATCCATGGACATTAAATTCACCATGGAAGTAGAAGAGAATGAGAGCATCCCTTTCCTTGACGTCTTAATCTACAAGAGAACCGATGGTTCCTTGGGACAGAAGGTCTTCAGAAAGAAAACCCACACAGACAGTTACCTTGATGCAGACTCTCATCGTCATCCGGCCCAAAAACCCCCATCAACGCAATGACAAAAAGAGGGCCTATCTCCCTTACATTTAAGGAGTCACAGATAAGGTCTCCAAAGTCCTAAAAAAGAAGGAAATCCTTACAACCTTTAAACCTCTAGAAACCATAAAGAAGAAAATGAGGTTTGTTAAAGACAAGGTTGATGAACAACAACATAAAGGTGTCTATAAGGTTACATGTTCATGTGGCCTTTACTACGTTGGTGAAACTGGTCAGTCGCTCAAGGTTAGATTAAAGGAACATGGGGCCAACATCTACAACCAACGCATTCTCACCTCTGCCCTGGCGGAACACTCGGAGAAGTCTAAACATCGTATTTGTCTTGAAGAAACCTCGCTAATTGCAAAAGACAGCCACTACTATAAAAGAGGATTCAGAGAAGCCCTAGAGATTATCAAACACCCTAACAACCTTAATAGGGATGGTGGTTTTTAGGTTAGTAAGAGTTGGGTTCCCCTAATTAAGTTTCACAACAAACCTAGGTTGTCAAGCCAAACTTGATTAAGAAACCTTAACATTAAAAAATTAATTATACCGTATTAAAAAATAAAAAATAATTAATTATACCCTAAGAAACCTTGACATTAAAAAACTAATTATACCTTAAAAAACATTAAAAAAAACCTAATTAAAAACCTAAAAACTCTAATAATTTTCTAATACTTCTCAAATAACCTTAATACTTTAACAAGTTTTTTCCTTAAAATGTAAAACCTTTATTTAGAAAACTTTTAAATTATAAATAATTAATCAACTTTTGAAAACGTTACAAATTATAAATAATTTTCAAATTATAAATAACTAATAATTTTTTTTTGAAAACATTATAATTTAGGAAACTTTATTTAATCTTAATTAAATTAATAATAAACTAATAATTTTATTATTATTTTAAAACTATAATATTTATTATTATAATTTATAAAAATTAAATAAAAATTACGACATTTATATAAAATTATAGCACTTTTTAATTAAAACTTAAGATTTTATAACAATTAAAAATTTTAAAAATATTATCAAAAAAATTTCATAAAACTTTTGAGAAAATTTAAATTTTTTATCATAACTTACCTAACCTAATAATTTTTTTATCATAACTTACTTAACCTAGAGATAGTTGGCCCATTACATTTAAATAAACTTGAAACCCTTATTTATTACTTCGGATCTGCAACTAATCTAATCTACTTGACTTCTTGTCCTGATGATGATTCCTGATTCGGAATCGAAACGTCGACTTACAAAATGACTACCGCGGAATATCCGGAAAAACCCTACACTAACCCACCTCACCGCAGAAACTTACAAACTGATAAAGTTAAATAATTTTGAATAGGTGATAAAGGGGTCAAAAGTTTATATATAAAATGTTTTTTCTCAGTTTCCCCCCACCCTTTTGTGTTCATTTACTTCACATGGTTCGTGATTAACCAGGTCGTGAGCAACCAATCGAGCAACTAGTTCGTGAGCTTGGAGCTTCGGGTGTTCATTTGGTTCGCTTAGTCTATGCGTAACCAGTTTGTGATCTTGGGGGTGTTCATCTGCTTCACTTGAACCACGAGTAACCAATCCATGAGAAACTAGTCAAGCAACCAATCCACAAGCACCGTCAAGCAGACTGGCCTCACAATGGACTCCAGTTCGATAATTTTCTCAACTTCCCAGCCTCTACCCTGGTCCATTGTTTCAGCATTAATTCCATATTAAAGGTTAATATAGAAATTTTTCGTTTTGTGAATTTCTTAGGGTTAATATAATGAGTGTGCTAACCATTATTCTTGACTCATAAAATGGTGAAGCCCAAAGAAATTTATCTCAACACCCATAGGTTGATTTGTCATTTTGATCATTTTTTTTTCCAAAGCTTAGAGATATTCGTTCTTGGATTTTGAACTCATGGAAGCCATTCTACAAGGGATTGTTAATATTCACTATTGTGCTAAAGGGTTTTCAATGGCAATTTTTAGAGACTGGAGATAAAGAGATAATTTGTCATTTTGATCAATTTCTTTTGTCATTTCTCACTCTATTGTCTTCCTTCTTGCTCCACCATACCTGGCTTGCACCCTCTAGATTCCCCCAAAGGAAATAGCATTAGAGAAAGCAAGAATGATTGAACTAAGAAGCCATTCTACAAGGGATTGTTAATATTCACTATTGTGCTAAAGGGTTTTCAATGGCAATTTTTAGAGACTGGAGATAAAGAGAAGGTGTTGTTCATGTTCTCTTGCTTTTGAACCATTGATCCTTAATAAAAGGTTTATTATCTATGCCAATTTTAAGAAGGATCCAAAACCTCCATCTTTATTTATGGAGTAAGGATTCCTTATGGGAAATTAGCAAGGGCTTTAAAATATGTATTTTGATATCCTAAATAGAGGTTATTTCTAGCCATATTCCCACTTGCAAAAGGATGTGTGTTTAGATGGATTAGGGCCCAAGGCTCCCAAATGAAATTATTTTGGATGTTAACCAGTGTTGTTTTGGATTTTGAAACTAACATATATCATGTGATTTGTTGTTCGAATGAGTGAGATCTGAGTACCTATATATGACTCAAAAGGTGAAAGGGAGAAGGCCAAAAGGAAACAAAGGAATCATTACTAATATAGAAGTTTAAGGAACCCATTTTGATAATAGAAGAAACTAGGAAAGATTTACCAACAACAAAGAAGCTAGAGAAGAAACTAGCTAAAAGGAAAAGGTAGACATCTAAGAATAAAAAACTTATACATAAAAAAAACTTCAAGCTACCCATGTATTCATATACTTTCCATCATACAAAAACACATGGTGTACACACATAAATGAACTATTATTGTTGATTAAGGATGGGAAAATATTGCTAGATATTAAGGAACCAAATGAAAGGGAGGAAGAAGAAATTGAAGTAGTTCAAAATTTCAAGAAATTTTGCAGTCATAATGTTTCTAGAAGATCACAAATTTTCCATGTAAAAAGGCCATCAAATGGTTGATAGATCATACACAAATAAACAATAAGAAAATCTTGAATGAGTAGGGAAACATATTGTAAGATATCAAAAGTTGAACTCTATTTTACCAATGAATGGGTGGCATATTTTACCCATACCCATGACTTTTATGATATCCTCACTAAATGGTCTAATGCAGGCAACTCAACTAGTAAGTAGACTCTATGGTGGGGGTATTCAACTCATTGAAAATTGCTTAGGTGCCAATGATTCATGAAATCACTAAAGTTAGAGAAATTTTCAATTAGGCGACCACTTTTTCAAAATTATTTGGTAGAAGCTATATGGAAAAAAAAAAGAATAAAGCATCTGCTAACCCTAAAAAAAATTACATGTCATCAAATCTTAGGGACATTGTTTTTGTATCCATCCATTCATAGGTTTAGGATGGTATCAACCACTAGAAAAACACCATATTCATGTATATTTCAAAGATTTTTGGAAATGCAATTATAAGTAACAATATGCTCTTACTTGTGATTATTCCTTTTCTCCCTTATGTGAATTGATTTTTGTGAACCATGCCTAAGGTTATCTCGAGAAAGCCATTGAGGTACAAGCTTGTTTGGGGCACAAGATGTTGGCATGTTTTTTATTATTGTTTACAGAATATGCTATACTTGCATTATGTAGTGTATGCCATGATGACCATGAAGAAGTAGTCATTTTACTATAACTCTGAAAGGCCTTGAATAGCTAGCCAGTAAGCTCATTTAAGTAATTTTTACTTTGTCAGCAACCAAAATGAGATACAGTAAGTATAGAAAAATAAGATAACTAATACAATAATGCACACAGAAGAGGTTCTTAAACTATTTATGCTTACAAGATAATCAAGAAATCGAAACTAAAACTTGATAATTAGACATTGGTACATTGATGAGTGGTCCACTTACATAAGAATTTGTGACGATACTCAACCATATCTAGCTAGCAAGTTCATACAAAGTGATTTTACTTTGTCAACAACCAAAATGAGATACAATAAGTATAGAAAGATAATATTAACTAATACAATAGTGTACATGGAAGAGGTTCTTAAACTATTTGTGTTTACAAGGTAATCAAGAAATCAAAACTGAAACTTGATAATCAGATATTGGTACATTTATGAGTGGTCCACTTACATAAGAATTTACGGGGATACTCAACAACATCACACTCTTCAGGCCTATGTGCCCAATATGTTGATTATTCAAGAAATTTTCTATCGAGTTGTTTTGCATGATTTCAATGTTTGTATCAACAAACATCATAAGGTGTGCCTATGTTACCCATCATTTTTTTGGGACCAAAATGAGTATATTTTATATTAAAAGGAGACGCAATAACCTCAACAAAACAGAGATAAAATCCAAAAAACAAATGTTGGTGTAAGTTTTCATCACTCTGCTATAAAATAAGTTCAGATCTTCTAAGTTCCATTAATGTCTTCCTACTACTACTACAACATTCATAACCTTATATGATCTTACAACATTCATAACCTTATATTGTCTTACATATTGCCCTAAAATTAACAAAAAGAAACATAACATGACACCGACAAAATTTAAAGGGCCATGAGACCTGGTCTTCCATCTTGGGCAGGCTGCAGGGGCTCATTGCAGGATCCTTCTGCCATCTCTTTATCCTTCAGCTGTTGATGCAAAGATGCAAGCTCTTTTTCCATATTTTCAATTTTATCGTTTTGACCTTCCAACTTATCATGTTATTGCTCCACCTTCTCATTCAACAAGTATAATTGAAGCAGGAAATCTCTTTTTTCATGTTTCCTCCTCTGCTCCTTCTCATCTTCCTATTCTTCTCTTCTCCTCTCTCTATCTTGAATGCCATGTTCCAACCAATTAACCCAAAAATTCAAATGACACATCTCACAAGTGGTCCGACGTAGTCCACACTGAGCGCAACAGAACTGACGTTGTTCATTGTAGCCATCTTGCCTTGTTTCCTGACCCAATTCACTAAGATTGGATGACTAAGACGCTCACCCCGCTGCTTAAAACCTGAGCAGAGGTGAACCCAAACCAGAGATGTCAACCAATAAGGAGAATTCAGAATCCTGTATTGTAAATTGAACCAAGAAGTAATAAGAATGTGATCCTTACAAATGACATCAAGTCTCTTGTAAGTGAAATTATTTCTCTCTGGAGTCATTAAATCCAACTTCATGTGATTCATTGAAACCAAATCCAAACAAGTGCATTGAAATTTGTGCTTCCACATGGTATTAATGAAGCTGGTATGGGAGTTTTCCTCCCACACATTATCCCTTTAACATAAATGATTATTCTCCTCTACTTATCTAGGGCAAGAGCTATCCATTGAGCTGCAGAGAATTTAATGTGCCTGCAGAAGGCTTGATGACCATTGGATCTCGAGTACAACATCCATGCAAATGATATTTCAATTTCACGCTGGATAAGGGCAAGAGCTATCCATTGAGCTGCAGAGAATTTAATGTGGCTGCAGCAGGCTTGATGACCGTTGGATCTCTCCCGCATCGTCACCCCTCACTCTCACGAGTGGATTTATGAAGTACAAGCAATTTCTACGCTAGAGGAGTACATAAGTAATTCATTTTATACAACATCCATGCAAATGATATTTCAATTTCACGCTGGATAAGGGCAAGAGCTATCCATTGAGCTGCAGAGAATTTAATGTGGCTGTAGCAGGCTTGATGACCGTTGGATCTCGAGATTCTCCTCTACTTATCTAGGGCAAGAGCTATCCATTGAGTTGCAGATAATTTAATGTGGCTGCAGCAGGCTTGATGACCGTTGGATCTTGAGTACAACATTCATGCAAATGATATTTCAATTTCATGCTGGATAAGGGCAAGAGCTATCCATTGAGCTGCAGAGAATTTAATGTGGCTGCAGCAGGCTTGAAGACCATTGGATATCGAGCATTGAGCTGCAGAGAATTTAATGTGGCTGCAGCAGGCTTGATGACCGTTGGATCTCGAGCTGCTCGATATCCAACGGTCTTCAAGCCTGCTGTAGCCACATTAAATTCTCTGCAGCTCAATGGATAGCTCTTGCCCTAGATAAGTAGAGGAGAATCTCGAGATCCAACGGTCATCAAGCCTGTTGCAGCCACATTAAATTCTCTGCAGCTCAATGGATAGCTCTTTCCCTTATCCAGCATGAAATTGAAATATCATTTGCATGGATGTTGTATAAAATGAATTACTTATGTACTCCTCTAGCGTAGAAATTGCTTGTACTTCATAAATCCACTCGTGAGAGTGAGGGGTGACGATGCGGGAAGTCCTCATCCTGTACATCCTTCTACTTGTGTGCTTGATCTTATGATTATGCACTGTAGTGGGCTTGCATATTTCATGCTCTCCTTATGAACATAAGTGATCATGGAAAAATGAAGTCTTAAGAACCCTCCATATTCTGCCATAAATTCACTAGGGCATGTGGTTAAATACTCTTTTCCAACCTTTGCAATGAGATTTGAGACTTGAGACCTTGACTTCCTAAGGCAACATTCCTATGGTGATTTATGATACTAAAATGAGACCTTAAATCAATATACTGAGGGGGTGGATTCATAGGTTACTTCCCCCTTATGGTTGGTGCAACTCCTAATTAATTAACAAATGAGAAAGCATGAATGGATGTGAAAGTGGATATATCATGTTTATTCCAAACTAGGTTATTCTAAGTAGGTTTTTGAGGTTGATCCTTTGAATCACCAAATAAGTTTATGAAGAAACACAAGATCTCTTAGTGGAGTCATGTAAAGTTGAAATACTATGTAGTTGGATTAAAGGATGTAGATAAAAGGAGTGAAACGATGTAAGATACTCCCCTTGTTTATGATAAACTTGGGTATGATGAGGCAAGTTCGTAGCCTTAGGGGTTACTAGTTAAAGATCATGCATCTGAAGGTTTCTTATCCATGTTCAAAGGATTCTTTTTTTAAATTAGAAGTCCCTTAGGGGACGGGCCTAGTGTTCCTCTAGAGGGGAAACAACCGGGGATATGGGATAAAGTTAAAAGAAAAAAAGAAAGGAGAGAATGGAGGTATTCCCAAGACCGTTTCTTAAGCAAGAGGATCTTTAAGTTTGGCAATTAAATAATTTGGAAGCCACTATTTCCCCTTAGAATGGACTACAGTTAACAAAAGAAAGAAAAAGGACAACATATCAAGGGATGTTGCTGAAGAAAGATGACCTTGTCTAAAATAATTGATATATTGTTGATGTTATTTCCATTAATTTGAAGACTAATATTTTTTATGAACTTTTAATCCCAAAATATATAGCAACATGGACACTCAATTGTAAGACCATTCTACCATGCAGGGCCATATGTCCAATGTAACAAAATTACCAACATATGCAATTTGAGATGTCTGATGTAGCAAAATCACTTATAAGTGCCAACGAAAAATTTAAGGTTCTCTAAATAAAATGTGTTATTATCTTAACAAAGATTTGGCAACGAACTTGGTTGTTTTGCAACCTCTAAATCATTTGATTGGGATCATGTTGTAATATCTTCCATGAGTAAAAATAGTCCATGATTATATAGTTTTGCATGCATTTAAGTTAAACTAGGTGGATGACAACATGTTAAACACATATGGAAATTTCTAAGCTTTATAGAGGTTGTGGAATCTTTCTCAGTTTTATGAATTGATCTCTCAAATCATCAATCTATGAGTTCTTGTTGGGTGTATTTGCAAATGTTAGAGATAGTTGGGACATAACTCACTACCATTTGACTTTATGAAAGAGCAAAGTGACTCCCACTCATAGAGATGTCATAATCAAAAGTCATGATGGTCATTGTAGTTGTATAGAAACTTTCAACTACCTATAATGACACATTGCAGTATTTATTTGCAAGATATATTATGTGGTCGACCTCAATGCGATCTAGTTGTGGTATGTCTTATTAATAATTGCAATTGGATAATGGGAGTTGAAATTGTAAACTTGTAGTTTCTTTTTTGGAATAGATAGTTATGGAATGTATTGTGTTTTACTAGATACCAACCAATCATAAATGACAATCATCTTTTTTTGTACATCAAGTTTCAACCTTCAATGTGACACTTGTTAGGCTAGATATTAGACAAATACAGTAATGTTGTTGAAACAATTACAAGGAGTTTAGGAAGTGGCTCACATAAAGAATACTCAAAGGAACAACAACAATCATGGCTCTTACAAATTTGCAAGAGAGATGCCCCTTATTTTGGCTTCACCTTCCAAAAATATACAAAGTAAAAGTTGTTATAGTCAGATTTCATGCGGCTTATGAGCTTCTTATAGACAATTTTGGAGGTTATATTATTTCAATAGAAACTGTGGCATCATATAGCAAGGCAATAATTTTGTATTAGCTCTTTCTCTTTCCTTGACCTCAAATCTTATGAGTCAATGGACCATCTAAATTTAGTTGTACTAGTCTAGAGGAGGGAAATATTGTGATATGCATAGAATGAGCATTAAATGCATAAAATGGTGAGTTATTTTATGTTGCATCGACGATGTATGGTAGATGTGTGATTGGAATAGCTTTATGGCAGAAATAACACTTGACTAGATGTCATATAAATACCAATACCAAAAAGAGGTTGTGACGAGTCAATAGGAAATAAACCTTCACCAAATCCAAATGTTGAAGACCCTTCACTAAATCCACTAGATCTTGAATGGTTAGACTCACAATATTGTAGGTAATTGGACTTATGACCCCAAGGCCTCCTTTTATATATATCCAATGATGAACACATTGTGCTTGGAATATCCATTCTAGTTTGAAGAAGATAGAGTGATTGCGGTTATGAGATTCTTTTTCTTGGTTCAAAATTTATCTCAAAAAATGAGTGTATGGGACCTCTCTCTACTATTATATTTTCTAGCACCGAATTTGGAGGTTATATTATTTCAATAGAAATTGTGGCATCATATAGCAAGGAAATAATTTTGTATTAGCTCTTTCTCTTTCCTTGACCTCAAAATCTTATGAGACAATGGACCATCTAAATTTAGTTGTACTAGTCTAGAGGAGGGAAATATTGTGATATGCATAGAATGAGAATTAAATGCATAAAATGGTGAGTTATTTTATGTTACATCGATCATGTATGGCAGATGTGTGATTGGAATAGCTTTATGGCAAAAATAACACTTGACTAGATGTCATATAAATACCAAAAAGAGGTTGTGACGGGTCAATAGGCACTAAACCTTCACCAAATCCAAATGTTGAAGACCCTTCACTAAATCCACTAGATCTTGAATGGTTAGACTCACAATATTGTAGGTAATTGGACTTATGACCCCAAGGCCTCCTTTTATATATATCCAATGATGAACACATTGTGCTTGGAATATCCATTCTAGTTTGAAGAAGATAGAGTGATTGCAGTAATGAGATTCTTTTTCTTGGTTCAAAATTTATCTCAAAAAATGAGTGTATGGGCCCTCTCTCTACTATTATATTGTCTAGCACCAAATTTGGATCTTATGTTTTTTTCACCCTACTAGTAACTTGTGTATGGAGTTCCAAATAGTTTTGCACCTAATTTTTCTCTTGCTTCATAACCTTCGTACTCATTTTTGGATTAGAATAACTTGTATGGAGTTTAAGATTATCCATATAATTGTTAATCTTTTGTTACTTGTCAATTTGTTTGTTGGTTACCCTCTTTTTATAGAAAATTGTTTTACATCTCTAATATGAGTTCATTAGTTAAATTATTTCTACAATATCTTTTATATAATTAACATACCCTCATTATATATAGATACATTGCAAATTGAAAATGCTCTTCTTCGTATCGAACAAGATTTGCGAGTATTTCCTCTTCGTGCATTAGAACAAAAGGAAGAAATTTGCATAGACAACGTGAATGAATTTCCACCGGAGTATTGTTATGCAAATTGTCTACCCTATGATGTTTATGTTGATTCGACACATCTTCTCATTGTTCAAATCAACCATTTCTAATGGGAACAAGTGAGCCGTATGATTGCAGACATGTTTTTGAATGTACCATACACGAGTACATTCATCATTGGCAAATATATCAAGTACACCAATAGAATTATTACCAACCTCCTAGACACCTATTTCCCTACAACCTACAGCTGGAAGAGAATGATTGGGAAATAAATGTTTGTAGCGAAGCAAACCATAGGTTTCCCATGGCATCAATTTAGCCCAACCACTCACAAGGAATTAAAAATGGTTCAACAAAAAATAGATTGGGATTATGATTCCAATGATGATTCCACTAGTGGTCATCCATTTGGGTGCACTTGTGGGGAAGACGATTGTGTATGTTTTAATGATGACATTTAGGAATGTAATAAAGCTACTATGGATGCAAATAGTTCTATGGTATGATTTTTGTGTATCACTGTGAATTGTGTACAAACTCATATATGTATATTGGATATATGTGGTTTTGTTGTTTATGATATTCCTACTTGTATTCCTTTTACGAAATGACTTGACATGCATATAATGGAATGATCTAGTTTATAGGTATCGCCATTGATGACATATGATTGTTGTGATGATGTGAATATTGATATGGTTGTTATACCTTGATCTTGTGATATCAACATGTGATATTGTTGTCATTATGAATCTAAGTAAAATATTTTTGTTACTTAATTATATCTAATATGTTAATGAATGAATGCTAAATGTTTCTTTAAGATGAAAGCCGCATGTTTGCACATATACTCACTAATTTTGAAGTACATACTTTGGGTATGGGGAATTGAGAGTGATGTGAAGGGGGGGAAGGGGACATATGAGCTTCCACCTTCACGTGGTTGGCCTTGTTCAATAGAGAATATTAAACTATTTTTAAAACAAGGAGAAGCTCCATAAGGTAATGCACTTTATTCTTATGTATTATAGAGTTGTAAAATTTGAAATGCATGTCTATTTCTTAAATAATTTTCCATCAATTTAACATTTCATGGTTCGTTGATTTCTACAACACTTTGCACTAGGAGTTGCAATTGATCACTAGCCTATGTCGAGAGGCTGCATCAATTGGATTCAAAGGTACATAATACTCACAAATATATATTTTTATATAATGTTTTAGTTATTTACTTTTCATGGGCATTGTAGTGACATGGTTTACTTCATTTATTATTCTATGTATTTTATTTCATTTAATTAGCTAACAATATGCATCTTTATAATACAACTTTGATTTATCTTTCATAGCATAGTGTTTGACTTAGCTTTGATATAAGCATAATGTTTGACTACAAAAATAAAATGAAGCAATGTCATTTTCATCATTTCATGTCACTATTGAAGCAACATTCCACCCCTTTGGTCTTTGTTTCTTGGAGTTGTGCACTTTGACACTGTTTTGCACTTTTTTTAGGATTTCCGCATCACTTTGGGGGTTATATTTCCATATTCATGGATGTGCTCCACTTTGAAGATGTTTTATGCCATATTTAAAGGGGATGTCTCCTTTAAGGAAGGTTTCTAGCACACTTTTTGAGGACAACTAACAATGGAGGAGATCTAGGATGACCAAACCCTAAATCTAGGGTTCAACTACCATGTTTTGTGGACCTATCACAAGCTTTAAGGACTTCCTTTGGAGAGCCTTTGGAGGTTGAGACATGGATTTTTTACCACATCTAATATACTTCCTAGTGAATTTCCTTTTCATCCCTCAAGGATCCATCATCAAAGAGTAAGAATCATCCATTAAGAGTAGGTTCACTACACAAATATGGATCCTCATCCAAATAAATTTTCTCCCTCCATTAATCATATGGATAGAGTACACATCTATTTAATCCTTCAACAATAATAATAAAAGGAAAAGGTGAGAGAGGACATCGCTACCTCAAGCCTTTAAAGGGAAATAAGAAGTATGTAGTGGAACCCTTTACCAGTAAGGATAAAGGGAACATATGAATAAAAACCTTCCACGAGTAAGTTATCAAATTGACATGAAAAACCAACATGTAACATCATCAACCTAAGATAAGGCCAACTAACTTGTTCGCATTCCTTGGGTAACTTTTTTGATGATAAAATAAGACATTTTCCTTACCTTGATAGTATACGTAAGTCCTGAACAAATAACAGGAAAGAATAGCTCAGTAGAGCCATATTTCCTTCTTTTCTTGGAAGTATTAATAACATGAAAGCTAGCACTAGCGTTGGGCTATTTTTTTTCCAATCTTATAGATATCATCGCTATATCAACGGTTTTTTGTTGCTCTCTTTAACAATGTCGTTGTTAGTATTGGAACAACGTCACTTTTTCAAAAAATTTACGTTGTAACCATGACATTTTTACGTTTTTATCTTTAAAAATATTCATTGCTAGTATAGAATTGTCGTCACAACAATATAGGAACATTGTCGTTATTGCGACATGTTTCCGTTGTAAATAATGGTGGTTTTTTGTTGCAAGGTCAAGGAGACCACCTTAAAGAAACAACGCTAGTTGGTTGGATTAGCGACGATATGGAATTGCATTATCGACGTTATATAGGACCAAGAGGGGAGAAAGACATTACCGTATTGACACCTATGAGTTGTAATACCGATGGTTCTACGCTGCCATAGCAACGATATTTTGCTGCAATCGAAAAGAATGATGTTGCTAGTTCGACACCTCGCATTGCAATTGCAACGAATATGCGTGGCAATAGCGACAACATTTAGTTCCAAACGAGACAGAAAGAGTCTATGACAGTGGCCCTGTGGCAGTTTTTATCGATCAGTATTCCGACAAATTTTCTTATATGTCGACATAGCGATGAAAAACATAACAAATAAGACCATTTGTGTTTGTCACAATCGCAACAAATGGCCATCGAAAAAAGGAGTCACATATATTAGTGACATGATGACACTTTATCTTCATTTTAACTATTGAACATATTTACAACTATACTTTTGGGACACTGATAAATGTTTTCATTATTGACATGCCTATGGTATTTTGGGAGGCACAAGTGTTATTTATACCATGTTTATTTTTATGGTCATGTTGCGTAAGTTTCATGGGGATGATGAGATAGCATGGTATATGTATTTAATTTATAGAGGAAGAAGGGAAAGAATGGAAATAAAATTGAAATTTCATGTAGGGGGTCCCCACCTATTAGTTATTATATTATTATTTACCTTTATCATATATTAATAAATTTGTTCTACTTAACTAAAGTTATTGTTTAGCCTTCTAACTAAAAAGGCGGTTTAATTATTTTAACTACCTCATTCAAAAATACAAGGGAAGATAGACAAAATCATGCGAGAATAGAGAGTCAATTCTAATCAAGGTTTGTTATTGCTCTAAAGTGAGATTTTATTATTCTTTTCCATTCATTTCTAAATTACGAGGGTTGGGACTTCTTGTAGATAGCAGGATTATACTAAAGGTGACATAAAGAAGGATCATGAAACATCAATTGTTTTCATGCTTGAAAAGGTCATTTATTTGTTTGATAGTCTATTGGTTTTAATTGGATTTTTGAATTAGTTTTCAATGCCGATTAGAATTGTTTTTAAGGAATCAAGACAATGATACATTTATAGCTTGATTGATCCAACGTTAATTTGGCTTGGTCTTCTTTTCAAAGACATCAGTGGTCTTTGTGTAATGTAACATTCCGCCATAGGCTTCTAAGTATAACTTTGATCCTTACCCTTGCATAGGTTTGTAAGGAAAGGCTTCATCTATATTTCAAAATGAAAATTAATAAAATCATCTATTGGTTTTTTGTCTCACTTTTGGATGTGTTACTTTTTTGGAGTTTGTTGATTTTGTTATTTCATATTTGCAATCTTAAATTATCTCTCGTATAAAGCCGTCAATAATCACTTTTAGCTTCTTCTTTTTATTTTCTTTCATTATAAAACTTAAATATAAAACTAGCATTAGACCCAAATACTATCTACTTGAGAACTAATTAAGACTTTTGACTTGGTTGTAAACATAGGGTGATAATCTTTCCTATCTTGCCTTAGCCTAGCAAAATTCAAAAATGTTGGTACAAGGATCTCTCATTTATTTTCATCAACATAAGGGCAATAAAAACCGCAATAAAAACGTCAAAATTGCCCAATGCAAATACAAGATGATAAGTGCTCTCCCCATGCAATGATAAATTCCTAGTTGTCTCACTTACAATTTCAGAGATTGAAATCCCTTCTTAAAAGTAGAGATGGGTTGCACCAGTAATGCATCAATGGATGAGTTGGAGCTTGATGGATGGGAACCCATATGTAAATATGATGATGACTAGCCCTCCTATAAGTTGGGTGGCCTAGCTTGTTTAAGGGAGTGTTTCCTTATGGTTAAAGGACAGTGGTGTATGGTGTTTTTGGTATGCCCATTAAGATGAAATCATTTTAGTAACTTTTGGATTTCATAGAACTTCACCAATTTTGTTGTTTTTGTTAACTATCCTTATTCCTCCCATGTATGGTGTTTTTTCTTCTTCTTAATGGCGTGGACTTTATTATGATTTTAATGTAAATTGATTGGTAACATGATCTTATTTGAAAGAAATTTGAAACACATTTAAAAAGAATAGAAAAAAACACTACCAAGAATTCATCATCACTTCAAATGTATCCCTAATAAATGTGTCTAATGTATCATTATCACACTCATCAATTGTCTAGTGCCATTTAGTATCCTAGGATGAGTACATTACAAATGGGAGAAGAAATAACTCAACAAACGTTTCTCTGAAATAGTGTAGCATTGTTAATGATATCTTTATGAAAGTGGACCAAAGTTGACCAGCAAAAAGACCTTGCAACATTATGCTAAATTAAAAACAAATATGATCACAAGGCCTATTATTTGTAGCATGGTAATAAAGTTGATGCAAAAAAACACCAATTATATGACCAATAATAGAAATCCAATCCTATAACCTTTCAAGACAAATAAGAACTATAGAAGGATTAGAGCCTTGAAGGTTTTGAAATGGGTGCACGAGCATAGAAAAAGGCATCAGCAATGAAGTTAATAAATAGAAATTGATTTTAGATATATCAATTGTTTTTTAATCATATCAAAATACAACTTGGAACTAGAAGCAAACAAGAAGGTAATGAAAGTGGTGGTATGGAAGAAATGGCAAAGAAAGCCACGAAGTATAAGTTTTATTAGAGGTGACAATTAGCTTATGAGTTAATTGTTTATGTTTTATTCCAAAAAAGATTTGTCAAATTATTTAAAAAAATGTTTTAAATATCATCAAAATGTCCAAAAACTATAAAAATATTTAGAAATTTAGATAGTTTTACAAAAATACCACCAAACATTTTAAGTTTTGAAATTTAAAAATTAGTGACGATATGGAATTGCAGTATCGACGTTATATAGGACCAAGAGGGGAGAAAGACATTTCCATATCGACACCTATGAGTTGTAATACCAATGGTTATGCGCTGCCATAGCAACGGTATTTTGTTGCAATCAGAAAGAATGATGTTGCTAGTTTGACACCTCGCATTGCAATTGCGACGATTATGCTTGGAAATAGTGACAATATTTAGTTCCAAACGGGACAGAAAGAGTTTGTGACAGTGGCCCTGTGGCAGTTTTTCTCGATCAGTATTCCGACAAATTTTCTTACATGTCGACATAGCGATGAAAAAAATAACAAATAAGACCATTTGTGTTTGTCACAATCGCAACAGATGGCCATCGAAAAAAGGAGTCACATATATTAGTGACATGATGACACTTTATCTTCATTTTAACTATTGAACATATTTACAACTATATTTTTGGGACAGTGATAAATGTTTTCATTTTTTACATGCCTATGGTATTTTGGGAGGCACAAGTGTTATTTATACCATGTTTATTTTTATGGTCATGTTGCGTAAGTTTCATGGTGATGATGAGATAGCATGGTATATGTATTTAATTTATAGAGGAAGAAGGGAAATAATGGAATTAAAATTGAAAGGTCATGTAGGGGGTCCCCACCTATTAGTTATTATATTATTATTTACCTTTATCATATATTAATAAATTTGTTCTACTTAACTAAAGTTATTGTTTAGCCTTCTAACAAAAAGGCGGTTTAATTATTTTAACTACCTCATTCAAAATTACAAGGGAAGATAGACAAAAGCATGTGAGAATAGAGAGTCAATTCTAATCAAGGTTTGCTATTGCTCTAAAGTGAGTTTTTATTATTCTTTTCCATTCATTTCTAAATTATGAGGGCTAAGACTTCTTGTTGATAGCAGGATTATACTGAATGTGACATAAAGAAGGATCATGAAACATCAATTGTTTTCATGCTTGAAAAGGTCATTTATTTGTTTGATAGTCTATTGGTTTTAATTGGATTTTTGAATTAGTTTTCAATGCCGATTAGAATTGTTTTTGAGGAATCAAGACAATGATACATTTATAGATTGATTGATCCAACGTTAATTTTTCTTGGTCTTCTTTTCAAAGACATCAGTGGTCTTTGTGTGATGTAACATTCCGCCATAGGCTTCTAAGTATAACTTTGATCCTTACCCTTGCATAGATTTGTAAGGAAAGGCTTCAGCTATATTTCAAAATGAAAATTAATAAAATCATCTATTGGTTTTTGTCTCACTTTTGGATGTGTTATTTTTTTGGAATTTGTTGATTTTGTTATTTCATATTTGCAATCTTAAATTATCTCTTTTATAAACCCGTCAATAATCACTTTTAGCTTCTTCTTTTTATTTTCTTTCATTATAAAACTTAAATATAAAACTAGCATTAGACCCAAATACTATCTGCTTGAGAACTAATTAAGACCTATGACTTGGTTGTAAACATAGGGTGATAATCTTGCCTATCTTTCCTTAGCCTAGAAAAATTCAAAAATGTTGGTACAAGGATCTCTCATTTATTTTCATCAACATAAGGGCAATAAAAACCACAATAAAAAACGTCATAATTTCCCAATGCAAATACAAGATGATAAGTGCTCTCCCCATGCAATGATAAATTCCTAGTTGGCCCACTTAGAATTTCAGAGATTGAAATCCCTTCTTAAAAGTAGAGAAGGGTTGCACCAGTAATGCATCAATGGATGAGTTGGAGCTTGATGGATGGGAACCCATATGTAAATATGATGATGCCTAGCCCTCCTATAAGTTGGGTGTCCTAGCTTGTGTAAGGGAGTGTTTCCTTATGGTTAAGGAACAGTGGTGTATGGTCTTTTTGGTATCCCCATTAAGTTGAAATCATTTTAGTAACTTTTGGATTTCATAGAACTTCACCAATTTTGTTGTTTTTGTTAACTAGCCTTATTCCTCCAATGTATGGTCTTTTTTCTTCTTATTAATGGCGTGGACTTTATTATGCTTTTAATGTAAATTGATTGGTACCATGATCTTATTTAAAAAAAAATTGAAACACACTTAAAAAGAATAGAAAAAAGTGACTACCAAGAATTCATCATCACTTCAAATATATCCCTTATAAATGTGTCTGATGTATCATTATCACACTGATCAATTGTCTAGTACCATTTAGTATCCTAGGATGAGTACATTACCAATGGGAGAAGAAATAACTCAACAAACCTTTCTCTAAAACAGTGTAGCATTGCTAATGATATCTTTATGAAAGTTGACCAAAGTTGACCAGCAAAAAGACCTTGCAACATTATGCTAAATTAAAAACAAATTTGATCACAAGGCCTATTATTTCTAGCCTGGTAATAAAGTCGATGCAAACAAACACCGATTATATGACCAATAATAGAAATCCAATCCTATAACCTTTCAAGACAAATAAGAACTATAGAAGGATTAGAGCCTTGAAGGTTTTGAAATGGGTGCATGAGCATAGAAAAAGGCATCAGCAATGAAGTTAATAAATAGAAATTTATTTTAGATATATCAATTGTTTTTTAATCATATCAAAATACAACTTGGAACTAGAAGCAAACAAGAAGGTAATGAAAGTGGTGGTATGGAAGAAATGTCAAAGAAAGCCACGAAGTATAAGTTTTATTAGAGGTGACATTTAGCTTATGAGTTAATTGTTTATGTTTTATTCCAAAAAAGATTTGTCAAATTATTTAAAAAAATGTTTTAAATATCATCAAAATGTCCAAAAACTATAAAAATCTTTAGAAATTTGGATAGTTTTACAAAAATACCACTTAACATTTTAAGTTTTGAAATTTAAAAATTAACGACGATATGGATTAGCGACGATATGGAATTGCAGTATCGACTTTATATAGGACCAAGAGGGGAGAAATACATTGCCATATCGACACCTATGAGTTGTAAAACTGATGGTTATGCGCTGCCATAGAAACGGTATTTTGTTGCAATCGAAAAGAATGTTGTTGCTAGTTCGACACCTCACATTGCAATTGCGACGATTATGCTTGGAAATAGCGGCAATATTTAGTTCCAAACAGGACAAAAAGAGTCTGTGACAGTGGCCCTATGGCAATTTTTATCAATCAGCATTACGACAAATTTTCTTATATGTTGACATAGCGATGAAAAAAATAACAAATAAGACCATTTGTGTTTGTCACAATCGCAACAGATGGCCATCGAAAAAAGGAGTCACGTATATTAGTGACATGATGACACTTTATCTTCATTTTAACTATTGAACATATTTACAACTATACTTTTGGGACAGTGATTAATGTTTTCATTTTTGACATGCTTATGGTATTTTGGGAGGCACAAGTGTTATTTATACCATGTTTATTTTTATGGTCATGTTGCGTAAGTTTCATGGTGATGATGAGATAGCATGGTATATGTATTTAATTTATAAAGGAAGAAGGGAAATAATGGAAATAAAATTGAAAGGTAATGTATGGGGTCCCAACCTATTAGTTATTATATTATTATTTACCTTTATCATATATTAATAAATTTGTTCAACTTAACTAAAGTTATTGTTTAGCCTTCTAACTAAAAGGCGGTTTAATTATTTTAACTACCTCATTCAAAATTACAAGGGAAGATAGACAAAAGCATGCGAGAATAGAGAGTCAATTCTAATCAAGGTTTGTTATTGCTCTAAAGTGCGATTTTATTATTCTTTTCCATTCGTTTCTAAATTACGAGGGCTGAGACTTCTTGTTGATAGCAGGATTATACTGAAGGCGACATAAAGAAGGATCATGAAACATCAATTGTTTTCATGCTTGAAAAGTTCATTTATTTGTTTGATAGTCTATTGGTTTTAATTGGATTTTTGAATTAGTTTTCAATGCCGATTAGAATTGTTTTTGAGGAATCAAGACAATGATACATTTATAGCTTGATTGATCCAACGTTAATTTATCTTAGTCTTCTTTTCAAAGACATCAGTGGTCTTTGTGTGATGTAACATTCCGCCATAGGCTTCTAAGTATAACTTTGATCCTTACCCTTGCATAGGTTTGTAAGGAAAGGCTTCAACTATATTTCAGAATGAAAATTAATAAAATCATCTATTGGTTTTTGTCTCGCTTTTGGATGTGTTACCTTTTTGGAATTTGTTGATTTTGTTATTTCATATTTGCAATCTTAAATTATCTCTTGTATAAACCCTTCAATAATCACTTTTAGCTTCTTCTTTTTATTTTCTTTCATTATAAAACTTAAATATAAAACTAGCATTAGACCCAAATACTATCTGCTTGAGAACTAATTAATACTTTTGACTTGGTTGTAAACATAGGGTGATAATCTTGCCTATCTTGCCTTAGCCTAGCAAAATTCAAAAATGTTGGTACAAGGATCTCTCATTTATTTTCATCAACATAAGGGAAATAAAAACCGCAATAAAAAACGTCATAATTTCCCAATGCAAATACAAGATGATAAGTGCTCTCCCCATGCAATGACAAATTCCTAGTTGCCCCACTTACAATTTCAGAGATTGAAATCCCTTCTTAAAAATAGAGATGGGTTGCACCAGTAATGCATCAATGGATGAGCTAGAGCTTGATGGATGGGAACCCATATGTAAATATGATGATGACTAGCCCTCCTATAAGTTGGGTGGCCTAGCTTGTGTAAGGGAGTGTTTCCTTATGGTTAAAGGACAGTGGTGTATGGTGTTTTTGGTATCCCCATTAAGTTGAAATCATTTGAGTAACTTTTGGATTTCATAGAACTTCACCAATTTTGTTGTTTTTGTTAACTAGCCTTATTCGTCCAATGTAAGGTGTTTTTTCTTATTCTTAATGGCGTGGACTTTATTATGCTTTTAATGTAAATTGATTGGTACCGTGATCTTATTTAAAAGAAATTTGAAACACACTTAAAAAGAATAAAAAAAAACACTACCAAGAATTCATCATCACTTCAAATGTATCCCTTATAAACGTGTCTGATGTATCATTATCACACTCACCAATTGTCTAGTGCCATTTAGTATCCTAGGATGGGTACATTACAAATGGGAGAAGAAATAACTCAACAAACCTTTCTCTGAAACAGTGTAGCATTGCTAATGATATCTTTATGAAAGTTGACCAAAGTTGACCAGCAAAAAGACCTTGCAACATTATGCTAAATTAAAAACAAATCTGATCACAAGGCCGATTATTTGTAGCCTGGTAATAAAGTCGATGCAAACAAACACCAATTATATGACCAATAATAGAAATCCAATCCTATAACCTTTCAAGACAAATAAGAACTATAGAAGGATTAGAGCCTTGAAGGTTTTGAAATGGGTGCACGAGCATAGAAAAAGGCATCAACAATGAAGTTAATAAATAGAGATTGATTTTAAATATATCAATTGTTTTTTAATCATATCAAAATACAGCTTGGAACTAGAAGCAAACAAGAAGGTAATGGAAGTGGTGGTATGGAAGAAATGGCAAAGAAAGCTACGAAGTATAAGTTTTATTAGAGGTGACATTTAGCTTATGCGTTAATTGTTTATTTTTTATTCCAAATTATTTAAAAAAATGTTTTAAATATCATCAAAGTGTCCAAAAACTATAAAAATCTTTAGAAATTTGGATAGTTTTACAAAAATACCACCAAACATTTTAAGTTTTGAAATTTAAAAATTAGCAATGATATGGAATTGCAGTATCGATGTTATATAGGACCAAGAGGGGAGAAAGACATTGCCATATCGACACCTATGAGTTGTAATACCGATGGTTATGCACTGCCATAGCAACAGTATTTTGTTGCAATCGGAAAGAATGATGTTGCTAGTTCGACACCTCGCATTGCAATTGTGACGATTATGTTTGGCCATAGCAACAATATTTAGTTCCAAACGAGACAGAAAGAGTCTATGACAGTGGCGCTATGGGAATTTTTCTCGATCACTATTCCGTCAAACTTTCTTATATGTCGACATAGCAATGAAAAAAATAACAAACAAGACCATTTGTGTTTGTCACAATCGCAACAGATGGCCATCGAAAAAAGGAGTTGCATATATTAGTGACATGATGACACTTTATCTTCATTTTAACTATTGAACATATTTACAACTATACTTTTGGGACAGTGATAAATGTTTTCATTTTTGACATGCCTATGGTATTTTGGGAGGCACAAGTGTTATTTATACCATGTTTATTTTTATGGTCATGTTGCGTAAGTTTCATGGTGATGATGAGATAGCATGGTATATGTATTTAATTTATAGAGGAAGAAGGGAAATAATGGAAATAAAATTGAAAGGTCATGTAGGGGGTCCCCACCTATTAGTTATTATATTATTATTTACCTTTATCATATATTAATAAATTTGTTCTACTTAACTAAAGTTATTGTTTAGCCTTCTAACAAAAAGGCGGTTTAATTATTTTAACTACCTCATTCAAAATTACAAGGGAAGATAGACAAAAGCATGCGAGAATAGAGAGTCAATTCTAATCAAGGTTTGCTATTGCTCTAAAGTGAGATTTTATTATTCTTTTCCATTCATTTCTAAATTGCGAGGGTTGAGACTTCTTGTTGATAGCAAGATTATACTGAAGGCGACATAAAGAATGATCATGAAACATCAATTGTTTTCATGCTTGAAAAGGTCAGTTATTTGTTTGATAGTCTATTCGTTTTAATTGGATTTTTGAATTAGTTTTCAATGCCGATTAGAATTGTTTTTTAGGAATCAAGACAATGATACATTTATAGCTTGATTTATCCAACATTAATTTGTCTTGGTCTTCTTTTCAAAGACATCAGTGGTCTTTGTGTGATGTAACATTCCGCCATAGGCTTCTAAGTATAACTTTGATCCTTACCCTTGCATAGGTTTTTAAGGAAAGGCTTCAGCTATATTTCATAATGAAAATTAATAAAATCGTCTATTGGTTTTTGTCTCACTTTTGGATGTGTTACTTTTTTGGGATTTGTTGATTTTGTTATTTCATATTTGCAATCTTAAATTATCTCTTGTATAAACCAGTCAATAATCATTTTTAGCTACTTTTTATTTTCTTGCATTATAAAACTTAAATATAAAACTAGCATTAGACCCAAATAGTATCTGCTTGAGAACTAATTAAGACTTATGACTTGGTTGTAAACATAGGGTGATAATCTTGCCTATCTTGCTTTAGCCTAGCAAAATTCAAAAATGTTGGTACAAGGATCTCTCATTTATTTTCATCAACATAAGGGCAGTGAAAACCACAATAAAAAATGTCATAATTGCCCAATGCAAATACAAGATGATAAGTGCTCTCCCCATGCAATGATAAATTCCTAGTTGTCCCACTTACAATTTCAGAGATTGAAATCCCTTCTTAAAAGTAGAGATGGGTTGCACCAGTAATGCTCAATGGATGAGTTGGAGCTTGATGGATGGGAACCCATATATAAATATGATGATGACTAGCCCTCCTATAAGTTGGGTGGCCTAGCTTGTGTAAGGAAGTGTTTCCTTATGGTTAAAGGACAGTGGTGTATGGTCTTTTTGGTATCCCCATTAAGTTGAAATCATTTTAGTAACTTTTGGATTTCATAGAACTTCACCAATTTTGTTTTTTTTGTTAACAAGCCTTATTCCTCCAATGTATGGTGTTTTTTCTTCTTCTTAATGGCGTGGACTTAATTATGCTTTTAATGTAAATTGATTGGTACCATGATCTTATTTAAAAGAAATTTGAGACACACTTAAAAAGAATAGAAAAAAACACTACCAAGAATTCATCATCACTTCAAATATATCCCTTATAAATGTGTCTGATGTATCATTATCACACTGATCAATTGTCTAGTGCCATTTAGTATCCTAGGATGAGTACATTACAAATGGGAGAAGAAATAACTCAACAAACCTTTCTCTGAAACAGTGTAGCATTGCTAATGATATCTTTATGAAAGTTGACCAAAGTTGACCAGCAAAAAGACCTTGCAACATTATGCTAAATTAAAAACAAATCTGATCACAAGGCCTATTATTTGTATCCTGGTAATAAAGTCGATGCAAACAAACACCAATTATATGACCAATAATAGAAATCCAATCCTATAACCTTTCAAGACAAATAAGAACTATAGAAGGATTAGAGCCTTGAAGGTTTTGAAATGGGTGCACGAGCATAGAAAAAGGCATCAGCAATGAAGTTAATAAATAGAAATTGATTTTAGATATATCAATTGTTTTTTAATCATATCAAAATACAACTTGGAACTAGAAGCAAACAAGAAGGTAATGAAAGTGGTGGTATGGAGGAAATGGCAAAGAAAGCCATGAAGTATAAGTTTTATTAGAGGTGACATTTAGCTTATGAGTTAATTGTTTATGTTTTATTCCAAAAAAGAGTTAGTCAAATTATTTAAAAAATGTGTTAAATATCATCAAAATGTCCAAAAACTATAAAAATCTTTAGAAATTTGGATAGGTTTACAAAAATACTACCAAACATTTTAAGTTTTGAAATTTAAAAATTAGTAAAATTTACTATACACTAAAAAAAAATATAAATCCTTAAAAAAATTCCTTTGTACTTGCACTATACACTAAGACAAACATGAATCGTTAAAAAAAAAATTCCTTGAGTGCAAAAACACTATTTGGGATGGTTTTACAAAAATACCACCAAACATTTTATGTTTTGAAATTTAAAAATTAGTAAAATTTACTATACACTAAAAATATATATAAATCCTTAAAAAAATTCCTTTGTACTTGCACTATACACTAAACACTAAGAAAAATATGAATCGTTTGAAAAAAAAAATATGAATCGTAAAGAAAAAAATCCCTTGTACTTGCACTCATTCAAATAAGATAGAGAACTTTTTTATTTCATGCAACACCTTAACTGCACAAGCTACTAGATAGCAAAACATCACAGAATGATAACTATGTTCAAATTTGGAAAAGTAGATCAGCAGACCATCAGAATTACGTGCTGAGAAGAGTTGAATGAACTTAATTATATTCAGAATTTTTTACCCTTCAAAGTGTATTTAACATTATTGTACTACTGAAATTTTAGTTGAATTTATTTTCCAACTGTTATTACCAATAAGCAGTGCAACTGAAATAACTTTTCATAGTTGATAACAGAAAATTTCCGACCGTAAATACTGATAAGAGGTTTCTTAATATATACATATTAATAAATTTCCTAAACATAAGAACCATCGAACTAGGTTATCGAAAACTTGAACAAATTTACTGGGTACGTAACCCTCACTAAAAGTAATAGCAATACAGAAAAAAGAATATAGTACTCCAATCCCTACAAATAAAAAAGTACAAGGCTAGGTGATTGGGTACTAAATAGGTTATACTGATACTTAAAAACATTTTTACTGTAACAAACCTATCAGCCTATCCCATTTGAATAATTATTAATTAATTTTAATAGCTAGTATGTTGCAACAAACTTCCAAAATGGTCATAAGTTCGTCTGTTTCGGGACTCCTTGATTAAATTATGATAAATTTGCTATTAGAAGCCAACTATGATGTGAATAGGCATGTCTAAAGCTGACCTGCTTACCGCTTGTGAAAGGGAAAGAAGCAAAATTTTCCCAAGGGTGTAGCCTTGCAATAAAGAGAAATGCTTTTATGAGTAGATTCTGGAGTAGTCCCTTGTATATGCAGGGAATCCATAAAAGATACAAAATCTGCTAATGGTGGCATGAAGCGTTTGACTTTCTGAAAGGCTGTAAACAGGTCACTGACATAGCTTGCAGCATATATCAACATCATATAAAAACAAGAAATGGGATATTAGCACATCAACCAAGCTTTTTGAAATCCAGGACTCTGTAATCTTTCTTCTCTCTAAAATTAATCTTTTGACTGCCTCTTGTATATTGAAACTCCCTGTCCACAAAATTGTAGAATAAGACCAGAACATCATGGAGAGTAAGGCCTGTACTAGCTGTTTTTTAGGAAAGGTTTTAGTGGCAAACTATTACATTATGAAATTGCTGCTTAAGGACATATTGCAACACTTAATGAAGATATCATTCGTGAGACACTTGTGGACTGGACCCGCCTTTAGGTACCCATTGGCGTATATATCTTTGAATAAAATATAACTTTCTCATGACTTCTGAGCAAAAGACACTGTCATATTGCATGAATGCTATCCAGAGCTCTATTATTTTGTCATAAGGTCCTTTGTCTGGTAAACATGAAAACACCTTGTGAGAAGACATTTAATGGCATCACTGCAAAAATGGAACTGAGCATCTAGAAGCTGGAGTTATTGATGAGATACCTTAACTTGTTGCCACCATCATTAATTTATAATTGGTAGCTGATTTGACTTTCTTCCCCTCCAATTAACTGTTTTTGTCAATCGGTGTATAAGCAAATTCCACAGATAAGTGCATTGTAAGTGTCCACATCAGGTTCTATGCTTTCAGCTAACATGTTATCCCGAAGTCTAAATGCTGCCTTTATCTTCCCACTCCTGCAATAGCCATGGATAAGGTCATTGTAAATAGAAACAACAGGAGTCAGCCCCCTGTCCAGCATATTATCCAAGAGCCGTTCAGCTGGCTCCAACTCTCCTTTTATACAAAACCCATTGATGAGTATCTTGAAAGTATCAATATTGGAAGACAGACCCTTTCTGACCATCTTCTCCTGCAGTTTTAAAGCTTCCTGCATTCTATCTTCCTTGCAATAACCATCAATTAACAGGTTATATTCTGAAACAGTAAACTGCAACCCATTATCGATCAAGCAGTGAAAAAGTTTATCTGCTGTGTCTGTTTCTCTTTGAATGCAAAGTTGAGTAATCAATGGAATGCATATGTCTGATTCTGGAACAATGCCTTTTGATAGCATTCCATCCACTAGAATCATTGTCTCCCAAGTATTGCCTTCTCGAAAGTGCCCACGAATCAGTGTGGCATAAATACTTTTTTTGAGTACAACACCTTTCTTTAGCATTTGAACAGCGAGAATATGAGCTTCCTGAACCTCTCCATCCTTCCAAAGCCCAACAACAACCTTTTCGTAGACGGATATGGCAGGAAGAGGAAAACCTTTGTGAATCATTTCCTCCAACAACTTCAATGCCATTCTTGAATTCCTACTCTGGCAATGGCCATATATAATCTTCACATAGCTACGCCTTTTAGGAGTCAAGCCTCTTTCCTGCATTTCATTAAACCATTCATTTGCTGCTTGCAGCTGTCCTCCTTTATACAACCCTTCAATCAGTGTAGTGTAAGTTGCAACACTCAATTCTATGCCTTTTCTTGTAATGTCATCATGGATTCTGTTCAGCTGCTCAACATTGTCCTCGAGGCAGTTGATCTCCACAACTGCAGAGAAAATCGTTGATGTAGGAACCAATCCTTGGTCTAACATTTGAAGGATAAGATTATTCACCTCCTCTACCATTCCAAGCTTGCAAAGTATACTAATGAATGTTCTGTAAGTAGCCATGTCAAGGAGAAGACCATGTTCTAGCATCTGAATGTGTAGCTCTATAGCATGTTCAACGCTTCCCCTCTGCAAATGAGTTTCAATTAAAACTGTGTAAATCTCAAAGCTTAGTTTCAATCCCCTTTGATGAATTTGTTGCAGGATGAAGGTGACATCCTTCAAATTACCTATCCTGCAGAGTCCTTTGATAAGTGCATTGTAAGTTTTAATTCCAAGCCCAAAACCTCTTCGTGAAATCAAATCATTCACAAGATCAAGAGCCTCCAACATCCTACTTTCCTTGCAGTATCCACAAATAAGTAAAGCATAGGTACAATTGTCAGGAACGCAGCCTGTTTGATGAATAGCATGTATAATTTGGGGGACTTTTGGCAGCTTACCCTTATAAGAAAAGGCTGCAACAACATAATTCCAAGTATTAATAGTCGAACGGAATCCCCTTTCTTGCATTTCTTTAAAGATTTCCATCACTAAGTCCAGTTGTTCCATATGATCTAAAGCTTTAGGAAGCCTATTGCAGCAATTAATATCATTTGCAAAGGTGCACTTATTTGATTGTTGGAATATGTCAGTGGCCTTTTGCATCATCTGATGCTGTGCACAACTCTTGAACAGCATACTAAGGACTTCAGGTACCGAGTAGCCTGAATATGTAGAAATCAATGCCCTAAAAATCTCTGAAATTGAGGTCTGATCCTTGAAAGCAATAACAGAACGATCCATTACAGCCTCTGCATCACTGTACATCTTTGCCCTTGTCAATATATGAATCAGAGTTGAATGAATTTGTAAAGTTTGCTGAAAATGTTGTTTTTTTTCTAACCAGTTGAAGAAATGCAATGCCAATCCAGCATTATCCTGGATTTCAAGCAATATTTGAATTACAACAGACGGAGTCAGTTCAGAGGATAATTCCTCCAGCATATCCCAACGATGTCGCCTCAAAAAATTACAGACAGTCGCAAGAGTACCAGTATTAACTTCCTGAGTATTAACACATTGTTTTTGTTTATCACAAATTTTGCTGTCGAGCTTCCACGAGACTGCCTCTGCTGAAATATATCTTGTTCTGATAGCCTGATCAAGAAAATACGTATTACTACAATCAATAGCTTTTGTCCTTATGACATGAAACACATGCCATCTCCCTAAACTATTTCGGATTTCAAACCTTCTTAACAGGGGGACTGTTGCAAGTGCTAGGGCTTTAAAGATCATTCTTTTAGCACCTCTGGATAGTCAACAGGATCTTGGCTCACTGATGAGTTCGATGGAGTATTAAGCCTTCTCTACCGGGGTCCCATTTTCGCTGATCTATGCTCCACCTATATCTCATGTCAAAAAAAGGACAAGGCTGGGTGCGAGTATTGGGAGCTCTTGGTGGAATTAATACCCCTCAAACCCGTCACATGAGCAGAAGGATGCCCGTGCTATGCCGTGCAGCCTGGCATGTTTTCTCATGTCATCAACCAATATAAATTTTAGCATTTCACTTCAGGAATACTCTATTTTCCCCGTTTTATGGCTCTATTATCTGTGTATCCTGTCAAGATATCAAAATTGTTCATAGTGGTGCAACTTATCTTACCCTAGGGTTAAATTTGACGGTAATTTCATTTTAAGCTCGGGGTTAGCCCTTTAGAAGATCATTTTTTCGCAATATTTACCGATTATCAGCTCAAACCAGTGTGTTTTACACATGTTAGCCATGAATCTGCGCATATTCACCGAAATTTGAAACCCTAGAAGTTGGTTAAAAATTTGAAACCCGGGACTTTAGTCAGTATTGAAACTTCATTGGATCTTTCACTCCATTGCAGAGTTCCCGTCAAGAATTTACACGGTCGATACCAAGTGCGTTTCAGAGAAGTTCTTTGATGAATACAAATTACTAAAACAAATAAACGATTTTAAGGATTGCATGTTTCTACCTTAGATATCAGTGTTTTGAATCTCCGGCACTGCAAGTTTCCGCACTACTCCATCGGACTGTGGTTTTATGGTTATTTCTGCATTTCTCCATGGGACTGTGTTCAGTTCTCCATGGGACTGTGGTTGAGTGGTTGTCATGATGACCAAGTTTCAAATCTTCAAATCTTGCCTTGAAACTTCAAATCATGCCTTGGTAATGACTTGTTTAAACTTTGGTGGATATAGAATATTGGTTTTAGTTTTTATTAAAAAAATATTAATTTCCAAACAAAAATATGTGTCTCACATATCACATATGTGCATAGGTAAAGTGTGTCTAACGATTTTCATTGTTTTTCTATCCATTTTTTAAACCATTTTTATAGGGTTGGAGTTATTGGAATTGAACATATATCTTGTTAAAATTGAACAATCAATGAAGTATTTGAGGAAGATAAATATATTTTTCAATAAAAATATGATTGAATAACGAAAAATTAAAATATTCTTAAACATCATATCATTTTCAACAATAAATTTTGTCATTTAATTATTAAATTATTGTGAATCTATTAAACTAGTATAAAACTATTAAATCATTATAAAACTTTTAAATTTAAGATAAAATTAAATCTATTAAATTATTATAAATTTATACTTTTGTTAATATATAAACCATATTTCAATCTCAATTTAATATTTAACATCATAATTATTTATAATAATTTAATATTTAATATTAAAATAATTATAAATATTTTTATTTTAATATTTAAAATTAAAATAATTAAAATAATTAAAATTTTTATGGTGTTTCTTTGATTACCTAACTTGAGGAATGATAGACCAATGCCACTTACCTTAAAAAAAAATATGATAAGATCACCTACTATATACCAATGCTTACATTCTTTATTTAAAAGTTTAGAAATGAGAGAACATATGCAAACTTTCATTAAATAAATCTTGTTTTGGATTTTATTTATTTTTTTAATGAAGAAAAGCTCGTAGATGAGTAGGAAATAGGTTATGTGAATGACATGCAATCAAAGTTATGCATTTTTTCCTATGGCAACTAACTAATTTCTCAACTCTATGACCCTGGCCTGGCTAGGTAGCTCACCGCCGTATCTTTTTTTGACAGATCGGTGGGTCATATATATATATATATATA
>LPNX011052475.1:165850-175950 GCA_001517045.1 Pseudotsuga menziesii
ATATTAAGCAACCTCGAGAATAAGGGTTAGAGAATGCTCAGAAAAAGCAACATGTTGATATATATGATAACCCTCTTCATGCTATAAATTAACATGTTGCACAGCTGGTTGGGAACTTGGATGTCACGATTTGAAAAGAAATGAACCACAACCCAACTCTACAATTCGCAAAGAGAATGTAGGGTTCTAAGTGTCACAACGTGGCATGAACAGTGTAGAAATGGGAGTAATTGAGGTTGGTTGTTGTTATCACGAATGGCGTAGTCAAGACCCGATTTCATTTCTAGGTTTGTGAGACATATTATGCCTACATTAATATATCCCATTAAAACTTTTATTGTTGCAACAATCCGTCAATCCAGGATGACTCATAAATTATTCGTCAATCCAGAAGCACACCAATAAATTAATGAAGTTAGTTGTGGTTTTCAATTCCTGATAGCGACCCAAGGATGATGACACAGGACTCGTTGCATAGCTCGCTACTGTTTTCAACTCACATGTGTTTCCTGAAAGCAACCTAAGGATGATGATGCAAGCCTCGCCACCCAAAAACCCCAGGATGATAATGTAGGCCTCGTCTCCCATGCTTGGAAAGGGATTCCTGAGACTTGCATCATCATTTTTGGACTAATCACAATTCAAAAAAATCGCAAGATTAAAAAAAATTAGATGAATAATTTTTTTGAACTTAATGTTCACTCTACAAAATGTAAAAATCAAATCTCCAAGACAACAAACTAATCCACCTGCTCTAGTCATATATATCCTCAGTCGGAGACATAAAAATAGGCTTATGTTCAATGACTAAAAAGTTTCAATATCATGGATGTGTATGGTTATCAATATTCACTACTTGTCTTTGACATTTAAAGATTAAAAATAAATTTATCTTAAACTCGTCTAGTAGATTCATGTTTTAGATGGATCTATGATGTGGAACACCTCATTACTATAGGTGCAATAAAGCTAAAGCTATTTTGAAACATCTGTTAGCTCTAATAAAACCAAGAGAAAAGCTTCCAACTGCAAGGTTGCACTCAACCAAAGAAAGAATTGGACTAATAACCTCATTTTGGGACGTCACTACCAATGGATAAACTCCATCCTCGACTAATGGAACACTAACAGACACCATATCTTTGACAAAAGAGATTGAAGTGACCCCCACATCCCAACTGCCACAAGGATTTGTGACCACATACAAAGGTTCATTAACCAAACTATCCTCCACTCCCAACTGTGACAAGAATTCCAAGTGGTCCAAAGAAACATAAACCCCTTGTGTAACAAAGGGAACCCCACTAGTAACAATAGAAACAAGTACCTCTATCGAACTAACAACAAGTTCTAGCACCCCCACTTGATGGAATTTACCATACTATCCACACAAGGCAACAAGGACTCACTACCAGTGGGTAATGGGAGAAGGGTGAGACTTGGTCAGGATCCATGGGTTGGAAGGGCAGATTCTCACATATTATCTTTAGTTATGGTGGAGTCTCTAAGAGATCATGGATACTCATTGTTGTGTCAAATTGGTGATGAATTAAATACTACTCTTAGTCGGTCATGGCTATCAGCTAAAGTCTTGGGTTTCATAGGTGATCACAAAGAGTTATAGAATGGGTTTGTAAAATCCCTTAAGGACTACCATGTCAGATGAGTGGATAGGGATGATGATTTATTATGTTCAAGGAATGTTGTGGGAGGTGCATATTCTCCCAGTCTAGGATATAAAGTCATAAGGGAGGAGGAAGATCTTATCGTCCCTCCTTAGTGGTCCTCCTTACTATGGAAGTTCAAATGCCCTTTGAAGACAAAGCTTTTTCTATGGTTAGTGTTGTCTAACAAAGTGGTTGTGCGCGATCTATTGGTAAGAATATTTTGGGTGGGACCGGGAAAATATCCCCTCTGCAAGAATAATAATGAAAATATATCCCATTTTTTTAATCTCCAAACCATATAATGCTAAGATGTGGGAATATGCTTCATTAGTAAAAGGGATTCACTACAATTTGGAAAGACGAGGCTTAGAAGCAGCTCTACATGCCTAGGCTAACAATCAATCTAATAAGGACCACTTGCCCCTACTTGTCATCTTTATCTGGGGGCTTAGTTATCTAGGAACAAGGATCCTTTTCAGGATGTTTACATAGCTCCTTTTGTATATGATTTAAAGGGATTAGCTATTTTAAGTCACTTTCCTTAACATGATGATCTTGTCAAAGAGAAAAGAATTGTTGTGGAACAAATCGACAGATCAGGAAGTTGGTCATACTTTGATGGTGCTTCACGGGGAAATCCTATTATGGGAGGAGCAGGGGGTATTCTTTATATCCCTAAATTTTACTGGGTAAATTTATCTGCAAATCTTGGGATGAGTGCCAATAATAGAGTAGAGTTGTCGGATTTAAAATTAACCCTGCTTGTTGTAACTACTTATGGGGTTCAGAAGCTTCAGGTTTTGGGGGACTCAAAACTGGTCATTGACTGGATGAGATATAAGAGACCACCAAAAAAAATCCAATTAAGGCACTTATATGAGGAGATAGTGTGCATCATATGTCTTTTCAAGAGGTAAACATCCAGCACATCCACAAAGAAAGAAATGGCCTATCAAACCAGCTGTCCAAGAATGGGTTACAAGTGGGAGATGGAATTTGGCATAGGTGGGAGATTATCAATGATACCCTGACAGAGTTAGACCTTGGTTCACATATGGGACAATTCCCCATAATAACATCGAATATTAAATCAAATAACACTCATGTGAATGTTAATGGAAGATCTCAAACTCACAGGTTACATGCAAAATCAGTTTCTATTTTATTTCTCTTGATGATTCAATTTTCTCTGAACACCAATATGAGCAATGTTTCTATGGTTATCTTGTTTGTCTAATAGTTATTTTGGTACATGATAGTTATCTCTATTGGCCTAAAGGGATTAGGAATCACTAACAGATTCAAAATTTTGACAGCTTTTGTAAAAGAAAGGCCACATAGACCTTTGAACCATCGCAGTTTGATTATTTTATAAATAAATTGTGACTTTTCCCTAATGAAAAAAAACATATGTCAGCTCAATTTTAAATTTTACACAAGTTAAAAATATAAACTATTGTAATTTTCATTTTAAGTGTCACTTAATGAAAACTTGGATAAATTTCTTCTCAAATCCCCACTTGAAATAATGTGCTATGAGCATTATCAATCTTGTGATTGGTATACCATTTATTGTCCATAAATAATGTGTTAAACTCTGACACTTTATCATAATGAGAAGTTTTATTTTATTTCATGCATAAGTTTGTTGAATAAACAACTCTATCGAGCTAAGTGAAAATTTTAACACTGATGTTTTTAATTAAGTTTAGATATAAACATGCAGAAAATGGACATTGTCCACATAACAAAACCTAAAATTGTGACTACCACTATGAGGATTGTGATTCTAATCATTTAGTTTTATGCCTCGTCAAATACTCACTTCTTTGTTCTTTAGATTAATCATCCCCCTTTTATCAATTATACGTGTATTTAGATATCACATTAGTTTGCTTTCTTCTTGATGTTTCTAGCAATGTTGGCATCTATTTAATGATACTTTGTCTTGTGAGATATTTTGAGAATTCCCTAAGAGTTCTCTTTTTATGTCCCTCGTCCCAAGCCCAAGTCACATCCTTTGCATGTTGAATACTTGAAGCAACATTTTTTATCACTGGGTGAGATTCTTAAGAATGTTATGGAGAAAGTGATAGAATTGTTACTTTCACCAAATCTATGCATTAGGGATTATTCTTTAACATCCACTCTTATATATTTTTGCATGCTTGGTGAGATACACTTGGTATCCTCGGTAAGTAATTTATTTTTCTCTTGTTTGTATGGTTCTCACAAGCCTCCAATCATATACATATTGACCAAAATAATAATCCACGAATGCAAACATGTTATATTTTCACA
Source organism: Pseudotsuga menziesii (assembly GCA_001517045.1). NCBI lineage: Eukaryota > Viridiplantae > Streptophyta > Pinopsida > Pinales > Pinaceae > Pseudotsuga > Pseudotsuga menziesii. The sequence continues at coordinate 169,819 of LPNX011052475.1, forward strand.
TTCCTAGGAAAACATAAATCAAATAAGCTCTCTTCTAGGATCGTATAGTGTTTAGACTTAATTATCTTCCTTTGACAAAGGCCTCAAGATATGTTACAATTTATTCTTTGTAGGATCTACAACTAACATATCAAATGTGTTAATTGGTCTAGCCCAAGTGGTTGTGGGATGGAGCTTTGTCCTCTACACCAAGGCTCTATTCTCATAAGTGACATAATTAGCTCAATAAGTATATTTTTGTATTGGCTTTGAGCCTGTTGTTGATTTGGCATTGTGCCCTAGAAAATCTAGGGCTTATACTAGGTATCATCCTTGCAAACAAGGGTTTAGTGTTTTAATGGAAATTTATTTATTTTTATGGAATGTGAAGGCTTCATTCGAAGCTACAAAATATACTTAATATTAGTTCTTATTGAAATTACAATTTATTTAAGTGGATAGTTAATATTTTAATTGTAAAAAAATAAGTGTGATGTTAATTTTGTTTAGCATTTTTCTCTATATAGTGTGTACTTAGTTTATTGTCATTCGATTAAAATAAACTACTTTTGCAAGTTTTCATCATGGAGGAGTGGGATGAATATATATCCTTTAAATTGAAATAAAGACTAAACCTTAAAATAATTTGATCATTTATGGAATTTTATATGCAACATCCAAGCAAGTTTGAGGATGGATAAGTCTTGGTTACTAAGTGCAAGTCTTAAAGGTGATGATTGGCATTATGTGATTCATTTCACTAATTTTAATTCCACTATTTTACACTTGAGGATCTCCCCATGTAATGATGATCCAAAATGGGCGTGCATTATTATTATATGACTTTAATACTCTAGAATGGGGAAGATAAAACATGGGACCTAAAGTAGAATTTTCATTATTTGACCTTGACAGCAACTATTTATAGGTCCTCATTACATTTTACAAGTCGATGGGTTTCCAACAATGGCTTGTTTTCATTAAACAAAATCCTTTTTTTTCATATTAGAGGTTTGACCTCCATAATTTATTTGGTCTAAACACCCTGGGAAGTCATAAATTACTCGTTGGATGTCGCTTAGGGGATCCTATCATGCTGACGAATAAAAGGTCTTGTTCAACCTGCATCCACCTTATTGGAAAAAAAGCATAGCTAACGCATATGATTCAATCAACTAGCAGACTTGAACATGAGACCTCACGAAGTCCCAAACGAATGGAGGAGGGTGGCTTTTCCAATCCACCTACAAGCCTAAGCCCATCCATATGCGGAATTTATTCCCTTAAAAAGGTTAGAATTGTTGCATACATAAATAAATAATAATAATAAATAAATCATAAATAAACATAATGTAATTATTAATTAAAAGTCGAAAAAAGTGTCCTTTATATTTGAAAGGCACGATAGGCTATATATAAGACCCATAACTTCTCTAAATTACTTGGTTTTTTAATCAAAATCATGCCCTTGGCCCTTTTCCACACATCTTCACATTATTTTCCCTCTCATGCATCTCCATTACACTCTCCTTGCCTTCTGCACTCCATTACCTTCACAATTACCTCCACTCTCCTTTTACCCACATCAAATCCCTCCTCACACTCCCCTCTCTGTTGCACTCCTCACTCGACTCTCTCATCGCTAGTGCTCTATCGTATGTATCAAGTGTGTGTGTGTAGCTCTGGATCAAGAGGGATAATAGGCATGCCAATGCCCTCCCCCTTTCGCGTAGCAGATATCAAAAATGAGTTGTAGTCCATTTTCGATTACAAGCGCAACAAGTTCGAATATTTTCGACTATTTTTGGGATTTTTTTAAAATATGTAATTTAATCTCGGTTAAGGGATTCGGGTCTATTTTCTAATTCACGTTAACGAATTAAGGGTATTGGATGTTGTAGAATAGCTATATTTTGTATTGTGAGTAATTCATAATGATAATGAGAAGATAGGAGGTGTGGCTCCAAGGTTTATTGGTTTTCCAAGTTATGGGTTTCCAAGGTAAATGTATGTGTATTATGTGTGAATGTTGCAGTGCAATCTCTATTTTTCTCAAAATAATTTGTATGATTTGCTTCTCCGCACAGGTTTAAAACTTATAGCTCCACTACCTATATCCTCTCGCACCCCATCTCCCTCTCTCTCTAATCCTCCTCCCTCATGTTTCCCCTCTTCCAACTCTCATCACTACTCTATGAACCAGTTCCTCACACTCCCACTCATTTTATTTTCTAACCACGACACTACACCTCTATGTCTTCTCCTCTACACCATCTACCATAGGCTACACCCTTCATCTCCACGGTCGTTGCACCTCCCCTCCTCCCTTTGTTCCTCCATCTACCCCCATGCTCCATCGCATTAGCTGCTCCATAGTTCCTTCCCACTGACTCTGCCTTTCTCTCTCGTTACGTCTTCCCTCTTCCATCCACCCCTTACTTCCTCTCCCCACTTCCTCCTATGCTCCTATGTTGTTGTCGAAATCCCTCTTCTATACCTCCCCACCCATGCTACAAATCTCTACTCCCACCACTCACACATCCTGCATACGCACTTCCTTGCTCTTCCATCTACCACACCTCATCTCATTTGTCCCCATTCTCACCTACACACCCATCCCTGCTCCCCTCATGCCCATTCCTAGTTCACAAATCTTCCCCCCTCATTCCTTTCCACGCTGTCATTCCCATCACACAACCCTCTCTACATCCCTCCTCGAATGCTCTCCAACGTCATTTCCTTCAATTCCCTCCTACACCTTTGTAAAACCGCTCACAAACATTTATTAGGGTTTTGAACCCTGGTCTCCAATTCAAAAAAAAATAGTAATGGTATTATTATTGTTAAAACGCTAATTCACTCCATTCAATATATATATAAGCTATTAAAACAATATAAGGATAAATTTATTATTATTATAGTTATTATTTTTAAAATAATAATTATTTTGGAGGAAAAAAAGGAAAAGAAAAGGTCATTAAACCTTGTTAAAGGAAGATATAAGTTATTTACATAAGGACCACATTGGGCGTTCTCTACACTTTTTGTGTTAATTTATTGTCAAAGAAGTAGAATAAAGAATAGAAGTCGAGGTTATGAACCATGGAATCTAGATTACAAATAAAAAAATTAGAAGATGAATTAGTCCATTATCAAAAGGACAATAGAAAATTATAACATAAAATTCAAAGAAAATGTAATTTTTGACAAAAAAAATCTTATTGAAGTGTTGTTCACATAAATTAAAGAATGAAAGGATGAAAAGCAACTCAATCAGAAGAAAATTGACGAGAGTATAGTAGAAGGAGAAATAACGCATTTGAACAAACTCTTCATCGACAAGGATAAAGTAATTATGCAATCCCAAAAGAAATTAGAATGCTCTGACTCATAGTTGTACCAACTTTAATAACAAATTAAAGATCTATAGCAACAAAACAACGACCAATAAAAATGCTCACAAATTAGAGATTGCAAAGATCAATAAAACAATATCGAACAATAATGATGAAATCTTTTGATTGAGAAATCATACTAAAACTTTAGTCTCAAAAAACAAGAAGTTAAAAAATATTCAGAAGTCGGAACAAGCTAATGAAAATATCGAAGGAAAGTTATTTGTTAGACAGAAATTTCATCATCGTCGTTATAATAAACCGTGTACCTTCAACTTTGCCACAATCGCTGAAGTACCTTTGATAAAACTTGCCTGGAAGATGAGAATCATGAAGTTTTTTCCCTTCAAACAGCTTAGTTGGGGGCATTGTCACAAGTTGTTATTTGACAACTCACGACATTTTTTTTGTCACACTTTGCATTCTGAAAATTCAAGACAATTTCACAGGTTGCTTTTATTCAAACTGTGACACCTCTAATTGTCACAAGTTGCTCTTCAGCGAGGTGGGACACTGTTTGTATGAAGGGGAAAAAGAGAAGTCTTGAGAAGCTTCTCAAAAGAGGCCCTCATGGATCCCTATCCCCTCTGCTTTGGGTGGATCTTACTTGAATCCAAACTTGTTGGGATATTACCCTATCCTTCTCCCCTCTTTCTCTCATCTCCTCCTTATCCATTTTGCACTATAATTGTAAGCCATTCCCCATGGAGGAAGGGGTTAGAATTTGAGTAGCCAAATGCTGAAGGATTTTTGCTAGTTCTAGAGTTTTGTGTTGAGACTTTGGTAGCCACCTTTTTGGAGCAAGGCAAAGGACCATTTGGAGGAAGCTTGCAATGCCAAGGCTCTTGGTTGTGATTCTCTCTCTTCATTATTTCATAATATGGCAATGCATTTTCTTTCCAATAATTATTTGCCATTAATATTGTTGTTTTACTCCTTGTTTGTTACATAAGTTATTGTAAATTGCAATTATCTCTTTTGCTATTTCTTATCAATCTTTTCTTACGAGTATTATAAATGGATCGTGAGTGGAATAGCGAAGCTAAAGGTTGAAGCGAGTATGATCTATAGATCACACAAGTCAGATTACTCTTCCAATTGCATCTTTTATTGCCAAGAACTTAGGGAAAATTTTGTATTATGTTTGTTTTAAATTTTGTATTATGTTTGCTTTGTTCTAGTTTTTGTTGTCTAACTAGGGAGGTCAATGTGTGTCCCACCCATATCAACTTATCTGTTAACATATTGTATGCTGACATGGAAGCACCGTGAAATGCCACGTGGCAGATGCTGATTTGGAAGTCAAGGTTGTCATTCCAGTGGCATATACGTGGACCTATCAGATTTTGACATATGGCTAAGTTGGAAGTAAAAGTTGGCATTCCAGTGGCATATACATGGACCTATCAGATTTTGACATGTGGCTGAGTTGGAAGTCAAAGTTGGCATTCCAGTGGCATATACGTGGACTTATCATATTTTGACATGTGGCTGAGTTGGAAGTCAAAGTTGGCATATACGTGGACCTATCAGATTTTGACATGTGGCTGAGTTTGTGGACCTATCAGATTTTGACATGTGGCTGAGTTTGTGGACCTATTAGATTTTGACATGTGGCTAAGTTGGAAGTCAAAGTTGGCATATACATGGACCTTTTAGATTTTGACATGTGGTTGAGTTAGAAGTCAAAATTGGCATTTCAGTGGCATATACGTGGACCCATAACATTTTGACATGTGACATTGACATTATAGTTGGTTGGCAATTGGACCAACCGAAGACATGTGGCTGAGTTGGAAGTCAAAGTTGACATTCCAATGGCATATACGTGGACCCATCAGATTTTGACATGTGCCTAGTTGGTTGGCAATTGGACCAACCAAAAACTGCCATGAAGACATGTGGTTGAGTTCGTGGCTGAGTTGGAAGTCAAAGTTGACATTCATTGGCATATACGTGGACCCATCATATTTTGACATGTGGCTAGTTGGTTGCATATACGTGGACCTATCAGATTTTGGCATGTGGCTAAGTTCGTGGACCTATTAGATTTTGGCATGTGGCTAAGTTCGTGGACCTATCAGATTTTGACATGTGGTTGAGTTGGAAGCCAAAGTTGGCATATACATGGACCTATCAGATTTTGACATGTGGTTAAGTTGGAAGTCAAAGTTGGAATTTCAGTGGCATATACATGGACCCATAAGATTTTGACATGTGACATTGACATTATAGTTGGTTGACAATTGGACCAACTGAAGATATGTGGCTAAGTTGGAAATCAAAGTTGGCATTCCAATGGCATATACGTGGACCCATCAGATTTTGACATGTGGCTAGTTGGTTGGCAATTGGACCAACCAAAAACTGCCATAAAGACGTGTGGCTGAGTTGAAAATAAAAGTTGACATTCCAATGGCATATACATGGACCCAACAGATTTTGACATGTGACTAATTGGTTGGCAATTGGACCAACCAAAAACTACCATGTGACAATCCAATTGATCATATTATAGTTTTATTTTCCAAAGATTCATGGAAAAAGATTATGAACAAGTTCCATGGATTGAACCCATGACCTCTCGTTCAACACAATTGTGCCTTTACTAATCTACCCCCAATTGTTACTTCATTTGTACCTGGCATAAAATTTATTTGAATTCTATTAAGTTTTAACTTTCGGGAAAAAGATTTGTGGTCATGATGGAGCCATATTATAACCTGGCACTAACACCTTAAAAATGGGATATATATAT
>LPNX011052475.1:182572-262454 GCA_001517045.1 Pseudotsuga menziesii
CCCAAGGGTTAGCTCAATTGGTAAGACGTGTGCACACTCTCTCGGTTCGGGGAGAGGTCACGGGTTCGAGCCTTGAGCCCTTTGGAGTTAGGCCTTCTGCGAGGATGGTCGGCGGTTTACCACCTCTACCATCCACTAATGTGGGGAAGTATTGCTGGGTTTCCCGTGCATATTTCCACATGAAGAAAAAAAATTAGCCTAGTCATGAGGAGTGCCTGAGTTTTGGCGGTGTTTGTTTAAAAAATTAAAGCATCAAAGTATTTAGTTGGGTCAATATTAAGTTGACGCTCATCTCAATAAGTATAATGCTTTTGTAATTTTTGGGTTGAATATGGAATTTTATTGTGTTCAAGATTATGATGTTTATGTTGAATGATCCAGTACAAGTTCTTAATTCTAGCACCTGCATTAACAGCACTTACGTTGTCCATATTGGTTACACCAAAGAATTTGCAGATGAAATTTCAAAGTAATAGGGGAAGTGCAAAAAATGTTTCAAAAGTTGTCATTGTGCTGAAACTCAATGCCGTAGAAAATAGTATTCCTATTTTATAGCTTGATGAAAGTGCAATTCTTAGTTTAATGGAATTTGTTAGCAATATTCCAAGCTACCAGTATTTAAAAAAAAAATCATTTTTTCTATATTATATTAATTAAAGAAAAGTATTTACAACTGCATATCATCTTTATAGTCTATCTCCTTCAGACAAAAAAAGTCTTTAGCACATGGACTAGCTAGATAACTAAGCCTTTTTTAAAGACCTAAAAAGTATCTAGATTGCTAAAAAAAGACCATTGTCCCTTCATATCAAAATTACTTCAAGTCTATAAGATTTGTTTCGCCTAGGGGTGGCAGGTGCGGGTGGGATCCTAGTTGATCCCGGAGGACAAGTGGAACATAGATTCACTTGGGAGTTGGGCCCCAGAACCAATAACGAAGCAGAATGGATGGCTCTTCTCCAAGGTCTACACCTTATTCGGAACAAAAATCTCCAGAAAGTTATGGTTTTCGGCGACTCCAGGCATGTCATCTATAAGATGATTAATGGGTATCCTTCAGGAGATATCAAATGCCGTAGACTATATAAAAAGGCCCAACGTCTATTGTCCCAGCCCATCGATTTTTATCACATTCTTCGCCAGAATAACAAGGACGCAGATGCAATGGCAAATGTTGGAGCTAGTCTCCCTCAAGGCCATTTCAAACAAGATGAGGATCCTCCTTTCTACAAAGCCATTCCATGAAGATAACTCTAAAAAACCTCCACCAAATCAAGAATAGACAAACTTATGAAATGAAGCATCTTAATTTCAAGGATTATAATTGCATGGTTAATGTTTTTTCACCCCTCGGCTCCCTTGGTCTCATTCTTCTCCTTTCTATCCTCCCCTTTCCATCCCCCCTTCAACCCTTCTACCGCCCCCTCTCCTCGCGTCACCCCCTTCCAGCGGGCCATCACCCTCTCCCTCCCCTTGGCGGTCACCTGCATTTAATATCCCGTCTTGTCTTTCTCTTTTTGGCGGCCGCGTGGATAGTCTAGCCCATCTCGACAGCAGAGTCTTTAACTCCCCTCCGGCTCACATTGAAGTGCCATTCCTCCTCGCACGATCGAGGTTCTTCTTACTCCGTCTCCATGTCAAACCTTAGCCTTATCCTGCCTCATGGTTATGCTGCGGGTTTGTTCTCAGACTTTGCTATCCTTCTGCGAGAGGCAGACGAAACTGGAATAGGGAGTTTGCAGGATCCTCCTTGGCATAAGCGACCTTCTACCGTGGAGGAAACTCTCGTTCAGTTTGCCCTCTGTCAAAGTTATTGCCCTTCAGATTATTGGGAAATTGACTCTCAGGCTGAGAACCGGAGTAACTCAGCCCTCCAGCAAGAAAATCTTCAAGAGTTAGCAGAGACAGCAGGCAGCCCCTTGCAAACGCAGCTGTCTCGCTTGGACATTTCGTTCGAACCAGGCATTATGGCACATTTGGGTAACAACCTTGGATTGCAGGATATCATGAAGAACTTGCGAAGGGTATACGAGCTGACAGTTATAGGGGTTAAGGAGAGCAGAGAAACAACCAAGGAAATAAAGGAAATGAGTGATACTGTTAGCAGGACATCTCAGGAAGTCAGCAACAACGGAGCCCGCACAGACGACTTGGAAAGCAATCTGCTAGAACTTTTGGGCAGAGTTGAACGCATTGAAGAAGACCTCCAAAAGCTCGTTTCAATGAACCAGGAGAGCAGGGTCAATGGCGTCAATGACCCAGCACCCCAGCCTATGGAAGAAGAATCTGTTCAGCAGCCCCGCCCCTAGAGAGGCAAATGAATTTTAATGTTTTATGTTCAGTTTAGTGAGGGGTTTATGCTTCATTTTTGTATGAATCATGTTTTTCTGTACTCTGCTATGTAGACAGTTTGTAAGGGTCTTCACTACCCGGTTAGTATGCAGCTTTGAAACAATCTTTTGCTCTTTGTTTTGGGAGATAGATCATGTTTGGCTTGTTGTTTTTATGCCGTGTCGGCTTTATATCTTCCTTCGGAAATGTAATGAATGGCTGTGCACAGCCTGTTAAAACAACCCCTTTTCTGTTTCTGTTAAAAAAAAAAAAAAGATTTGTTTCGCCTGCATGAATCAAAGTGCCATCCATAAATTCTTGAAACCTTAAAAGACCAATCTTAAGTGGAATGGCATTTTTAGAGAGGGCATCAACTTTTGCATTATAAATCCTGGAAATATGCCTGGAAGAAAACACACTGAAGGAGCTTCTAAGATCTTGAACTTTCTAAAGCCAATGGTTGAGTAACAACACCTGAAGATTTGATAAGCCATTTAACCATTCAATTAAAACCTTGGAATCTCCAAAAATACTGAGATCTGATATGCCAATAAGTGAATCAAATTGTAGAAGACCAAATAAACTTAACAGTTCAGCCTTTGTATTGGAACCCAAACCTCCAACCGTGCAAAGATAAAAATAGTGATCCTTGTTTAAAACAAGTACCATAGCACAACCACAGTGGTTAAGGTTAGAAGCACCATAAAAAACACCTTCAGAACTAGAGTCAGATAAAACAAGAGGATAAAACCCTTTCAATTTCCTTTTGTTGTTGGGTTTCACAAAATCCTTAAAATGGTTTATGCCTATAATCCCGCAGATAAGGACATTGGGTTTGATATCCTAAAAAAATGCTTTATTCCTTGAAATCCACATAGATCAAGAGATGAAATAGGCAATAGATTGAAAGAAACATAATTTTGAAACCATTTGGAAAAATAGATCTCCAAATTTTCAGCACCCCAATCCATACTAAAACCTAGAAAATCTTTGAGAACTCACCAGACATGTTTGCAGAAGAGACATTCCACAAAAAGGTGTAATCTAGAATCTTCATTCTGTCTACAAAGAGGGAAAAAGCTTGGACCTTCCCACCCCCTTTTCATGAGATTGTGCCAAGTAAGAATCTTATCCTTAAGGGAGAGCCACCAAAAGCATTTCAATTTTTGTGGAATATTCATTCCCGCAGAGGTTTGAACCACCATCTTTGCTTAGATTTACTATCATTCCTGATTATGTAATCATAGGCTAGCTTGGCTGTAATGGTCCCATTTTTTTGTTATCTGGCCAAACTAAAGTGTCATTCCCATGTTTGAGCTTAACCCCAACATCTTTCAAAATTTCAATGTAGGAATCCCACTAAACAACCCAAATACCAGTGAGTCCCAGATCTCTGGCATTCAGCCAATAGCCCCCTTTTAAGACCAACCATTTAGGTATTTTCAATAAGTCCACGTCTTCATGTAAATGCGTGCAAGGTGTTCTCCGATTTCTTCAGGCAAATAAGAGCAATCTTTGTCACCAACAAATGGATCGATACCAGTAATAACACTTTTACCATTTCCTATATTCCAACAAATCCTTTTTTTCAACCAATGTATGACCTTAAGAAAACTATTCCAAACCACCGAGGCTCCACTCAAATCATAAACCGAGTTTCTAATCCAATAACCAACTGGAATAGTCTTCAAATAATTTGTTTTCATCACTTTACTCCACAAAGCCTGATAAAAAAGACATCTCCACAAAGTTTTTAAACAAAGAGTTGAGTTGAAAATAGACAAATTCTTAATACCCCAACCTCCCTGATGTGTTGGAGAAGCCAGAATCTCCCAAGAAGCCAAATGAAATTTTCTTTCTGAACCCGAGCCTGTCCATAAAAAGTGAAAAATCTTATTCCTAATAGAATTGATAATGGATACAAGAAGCTTGACCAAAGATGCAGTGTTTGTATCTTTGAAGTGTGAAATAACACCAAAAAAAAGCCATAAAAGGATTTATCCACCAAATTTGAAGCTCACACAGGTATAGTAGGGGTTCATTTATTATTGCATTTATTGAACTTTAAGCCAGATATCAAAAGAAAGTGCCCAATAATGAGGATTCTATTAATTTGAGCGCCATATGCTGAAGGGGAAGCACTCATGCGCTAAAGCTCATCATCAAGTAGCCTTCAAGTATCTAGCTTAGTTCCTAAATCACTTGAGAGGACAATACTGAAACACATTATTGGACAGTGGCGATGAAGGTGTTGATGGAATCATTGGCCTGTTATCTAGGACCCTGTCTTGGAAATTATTGGAAACAATAGAGCTTCTTTAACTATGATACTTGGTTATTTCCAAATGGATTTGAGGAATCTTGGCCAAGAGAGACTTATTATTTCAAAACTTGAATGTTGGTGAGAATCACAAATGATCTACCTTGAGCCTAAAGGTGATCTTATTTACAATAAGGATATATATAATGGCGCTACAGGAAGTGGCCAAAGAGGGTTGGAGAAGATACATGTATCTTCTTTGCAATACCGTATGATGGTTGTCTAAATGTGCAGTGTTCAAATAGAAAGGGCCCTGGATTAGAATGCACACATTGTTTACACTAATGGTACACTTGATCTCTTTCATGCTGGGCATGTGAAGATACTTCATGTGCTTGGAGATGGGAAATTTTACTTGTTAGGACTTATATGGATTAAATTGTCAGTGATTGCAGAGGGATTCATCATCCTATTATGAATCTTCATTAACTCAGCCGATTTCAAATGTGACTTTAAAGTTGTCAAAAGGATAATGACATAGACGAAGTGCTAGAGAATATCTCACTTTTGGGATTCAAATCAAGGTTTCTTGGAGATTGATGTTGTTATAATGAGTTCATTACATAAGAGATTATCCAATCAACATTTGAAGGCAATCAATCCATTGTATGCATCGGTTAATTCATATTGAAATCGGATCGATTCCTCCTTTTAATGTGTTTGAATCAATTCTTCTTATTAATTAAGTGATATGCATAAGCGTTAATAAATGAAGAACGACTAGTAGATATTCAAGCAACTATTGGATTCCAGGGGTCAATTCATGGCATAATATCAAAAGGATATATTGCAATCCCATATTTTAAGGCAAAGTTCAACATTTCAAGGAAACATTGTTTGCAATCGAGAACACGGTTGGAATTTAATTTAGCAGTTGTAGATTTTGAGTGTGATTGGTAATGAGATGGAAATCGAAACATATAGGTGGCAGAGTAACTGGTAAGATAAATCCAGATCACAGATTTGAAGATATTTGACTTTACCAACCCCTGATTTCTTGCAACCATCTCTGAATTGATTTTATTTTTAGTTTACGATAGACTTTAGCTCCAAAAGGATTGTAACAAGCTCTTATCATGTAATTGCTATAAATTTGTTCATTTGTAATGTATTAAGGGTGGGGGGTTCAGTTTTAGAAGCTAGAGAGAGCTATAGGAGGTAGAAAAAACTTGTATGAATTTGCTTGTAAGCCCGAGGGAATATGTTATTAATCATTATTTGTTATTGAAGACTCCTAATTAGAATGTAGATCTTTTTGTTCCATTTCTCTTTATCATATTGTCAGCTGCAATATAGTGCAAACTTTGAGGATTAATGGCTAGCTTCGATTTATAGATTCCTGAGCAATAAAGGGTTTGTTGCGATTGCCTATAATTCTTTGTTCTTGTTCAAGTACCTTCTTAATCTATTTTGCAGAGAGGATCTATGTTGGATGGACACTCTTCCTTCTATTATATTCTCCATTCTTCCATCTACCATCATATAAGCATTATGTTTGATATACAGTTCAATTGCCTTTGATCTACAAGGTGTTACTTGACACCATGCCCAATGGGATCACTGATCTATAGTTTGTTCGTTGTTTTAATCTTCTTTCATTCATAATTGTTGATCCAACCATCAAAACCAAATAATCCCAAATAAAGAGATGCCTAAACTTTGCTCTTAGCAGCTAGGAGCAAACTTTAGGACAAACATGTCCTACAAGTTAATTGTTAAAGAATTCATGTGCAAATTCAAGCGTTAGTTAAGATCCATCATTTTCATATCAAAGCCTCTTTAAAAAATTAGTTTTGAATTCAGCCCAGTTATAGGAGCACATCTTGGTCACAGACTCCGCGTCATATTTACCAATTATATGTGTTGTCTTCAAGCTGCATCAAAGCATACTTTACTTTTTCCTCATTGAAGTGAACGTTGTATATGTCAAATAATTCTTCTACCTTGTTAATACAAGCCACATTTTTCTTTTCATCTCCATCAAGTTTTGATAAGTCTAGCTTTAACCTCATTGAGTATCTAAAGATTTATTGAGATGAATAGGTTGGTGGTTGGTTGACATTAACAATTGGTAATTTCTTGGGGAACATGCTTGGTTGTAGGTGTGCTACACGTGGAGAACTTGGTTGTGAGATAATGGTGCTAGAATAACTTGGTTACAGAAGAGTCATATTCAGAGGATTTGTGTTGATCGAGAATTCCTTGTCCTTGAGGAATTCCTCTATTCTCTCTATCCTTGTTTCTAATATTTCATCTATTATTTTTGTGTTGATTTCTTTTGTTATATCTATTTTCAGCTTATGCATGCCTTGTTTCATATCCACCCTAATTTCTATAACAATTTTGTGCTTGAGTCTATGTTAATTCTTATTTTAAATCATCATTTTTTATTCAATCTCTTCTCTTAGCTCTCTTGGTTCTTATATATTTACTTTCTTAATCATGGAAATTACATCTCCCATTTTTCTAGTTACAAGGGAATATAAACTTTATCTCATAATTTTCTACCCTTTTAGAATTAAACAGTTGTACAAAAAAAGTACGGCCGTACAATATATGTGCATGTGCAAAGTAGTATGATGAGTGGAACATTATGTTGTACATATGCAATGAATAGTACATTGTACTATACACTACGATTTTACAATATAGTACTAAATTGTAATACATATTTTGCTTGTATGAAACCGACCAACTTGGATTTGATACTAATGGAGAAAACACGCGACTAGATTATGTGGGATATAAAGCCAAAAAATGTATAAATGTATAGCCAAGTTGATATCCCCCCCAAGTGATAATGTTGCAACGATGAAGGGAAGCAATGGTTCTTCACACTTTAACTTTTGGTACAAATGAGGGGCATTTGTGCAGAAAATAGTGACTAATAAACATATGCAAGAGAAGAAAATCTAATAAAAATTTAAGAAAAGTAGAATGGAAAATAACACATACACAAAACACATGAGATTTACCCTAGAAACCCTTAACTAAGGAAACCAACAAACTCAAAACCACACATATTTCTCATGGTATTAACAAAATAGTTCATAATACAATATATATGTATTGATTGTGTAGCATCATTCAACCCTCATCCTATTAGTGATATTATAATACAAAGTTATAAAACCATGCATTGAAAACCACTAAAAACACATAACAAACCCCCCCAAAACATTTGTGGGGCTCTCACCCTCAATCATATATTCATGAATAGTCTACATAGATGTAAATAATAAAACATGGTGTATCCAACAATCTCCTAATACTTGTTGCATACTTTGCTTAGAGGGAGGGGCATGAATGCTTAAAATGAACTAGTTAGGGCAGTTATGCCTGTTGATTTCCTACACCAAGAAAATGTGTTCATGCTCACAAACTTATCAATAACTCTTCAACATTCCTCAAAGTATCACATTCTCCAACATCACCTCATAGTCTTCAACCATGTCTCAAACAAAATTATTTGTACATCAGACTGCTTTGTCTTACCATGATAGTCAAGGTTCTTTGCTAGAAAGATTGCACTTTGGTTGTTGCAATCAATCCTTATAATGTTTTGTAGAAAACTTGAATTTGAACATAATATTTGTAACCATATATTGTCCTTACTCATATGAGTAGTTTTCATGTATCCAGGTTATGTATTTGAGAGTGCAACTACAACATGCCTCTTGTTCATCTAATTCATTGCTCCTTCCAATAATTTAAACACAAAAATTAATAGATCTCCAACATTCAAGATTTCTAGCATGATCTACATCAACAAAACTAATTTGTTTTTCTCAAGTCTTCCTTGTTAGAAAATTGCATACTACAAATTACAATTCAAATATTTGAAACTCTCTTTATAAAAATCCAATGTTTCATGCTTGGGCCAAACATACAAAGTGCAGTTGTAACAAATTTGGTATTTACTTTGCAAATGATTTTGTTGAGTACTTGAACATTGTTACTCTTGTCTTCTATAACATTTTGGATCTCCTAGTAGAGGTGTTTTGGGCAGTATTAGTGTCATACTTTGGCTTACTATAACTCTTAGTTGACTCAATAGAAGGAGACTAATTGGTCATTTTTGGATGAAACATGTTGGATTTGGTTTCCAAAGTTTAAAAAATATAGCATATGGAAATGTTCATATATGTCTTTTCCATGTCCTCTGTTTAATCTTTGATCACATTTGGAGGTATGAAACTATCAAATTTGGATAGTAGGTCATTAACATAATGGGATATAATGTGACACATTAAGGGTTCACCTTCAACCCCTGACAATTTGAATAACCACCTACTACTAGAGTGTCATAAAAGAAATATAATTCACAATGAAGTACCATTGATCTAGGATGGTTGCTGGAAAATGGAATGCTATAGTTGTCGAGGTAAAGTGGCTCTCCATTTTTCATCTACCATATTCCTACATTTTCTTTCTATGGATAAGAGCTTGTGATAATTTTGTACTAATGGAATATCTTGCACGTCCAAAGTTGATCCCGAATAAGGATCCTACAAAATTCAATGCACAATTATTCAAATGCATGTACAATGGTAGTGTAAATTATATAATATAATCAATATATAAAACAAATTTGGACTTACTCCAAATGACAAGGGAGAACATTGTGAACTTGGAACGATATGTTGAGAAATTTTAAGAATATGCCTCTTGATAATACCAATTCTTCACACTACTTTTCAGCCAAAACCATAATCAATATCTGTCTACATTCTTTAAAAAAAGTTTGTGAAGCATTCCACATTTGAACTTCAAAAAAACTTTTGAAGGTATTTTTAAGTAACCAATGCACCTACTTGACATTATCACACTAATGTGGTTGCTTATACTATATGCACCAATGTGATAGATTTTGATGCGTGCCCAAAAAATTCCTATGGTAAAACCCTACAAAGGCATCCTTTACAAAGTACTAATTACAGATGTTTTCACTTCTATTTTCACTAATAAGAACTGCTACAATGTGATTAATTGCTATAGCACACCATTGAGCTTAAATCTTACAAGCACACCACACAACATTTTTTTAAGAAAAATAGCCCACTTGTTTTCATCAGTGCTCCCATAACTCAAAATGGGAAAAAAAGAGCGAGAATTTCATTTTGTAAAAAATGAGTTGAAGCAAATCCCTAAGCCATGATCCATTATTGTGCCAAAAGTTCGAGGGGAGACTTGTGCAAGAGGGATTTACCAATAATGAACATAACTTTATCAATAATGAAAATTTTAAAGGTTGACTACGGGTCACATATAAATCTACATAGGATAAAGTTTAGGTATGTAACTTCATTTGGTTCATCTCAACAAATTATCTCCCATTTTTTTAATTCATATTCATATTTATAATGCATTTCAACAAAATAGAAGGGTTTCAAACTCACATTCAATGTTGCAAACCCTAGCTTTGTTGTTGTTTCTCTTTTGTTTTATGTTGTTGCAAACCATAATGGCTTAGTTTATTTACCCTTTTGACAATGAGTTTTTTTTTTCTTTTTTTTCTTTTTATCCTGGGGGGGCGGGGGGGCTTATGGATATTTGTTGCCCTCATTGATTTTTTTATGTAAAATTTGTTTTAATGGATTTAGGCCTCTCATTTCATTGTATCTTGATACCCATCCTTGTTAGGTTCTTAAAAAATATGTTTCCAGGTTGCATGGTGATTTTTATATAGTAATACTCACTAGTGCATGTGTCAATGTTAGTGAACCACTTGATCTTGATTGTATTTAAAAAAAGTTTCTAGGCTTCTAGTGCACATTGGACATTATATAGCATTGATGCTTTTATAACGATAGAGTTCATTGATTGCCATGAAAACTTACTAATATATTAGTGTGCAATATTTTTATGTGGTTGTGTATTGAGTTGTCCAGTGCTCCATATAGAATTAAACACATTGGTTTGAATTTCTATAAGGCGCACCATTGTGCATTATTGTATAGTGTGCACTGATTATCTTGAAAAATATTTTAAGCTGAAATTATTTACTTACTTTGCAATATATATTTCATAATTTTTATATTTCATTATGACGGCCTTTAATTGATAAAAAATTTCTAATAGAAGATCGTGGAAAATAACTTATAACAATGAGTGCAAATGAAGCATGTCCTAACATGAAAACATGGCAAGTTGTTTGAAGTTTTAACATAAAAGAAATATTTTTGAATTATATGTACATTTAAATGATGTGTATTGGTTAACATGTGTCATGTAGAACCAAACTTGTAAAAACTTAAGAGGGTTGTTTGTAATCTAAGTGGGCTCAAAACATAGAATCTTTATAGAGATGTTGGAAAGACATGAGTTAGGTGGATCAGGAGGTGATTAACATGAATTTTTTCTTTCATTTTTTGCTAATAATGTACTTCTTGATAGTATTGTAGCAAATAGGCTTCAAATACTTGATTTCCGGTGTCTTGAATGTTTTATAGGGACTAACTTTGAGTAAACAAAAGACCCTCTTAAAAGACAAAATTGAGAAGGATGTAAATGACAATGAATTCATCCTCAATGCATCTTGAGTGGTATTGAAAGTTAATGTCAAGAGGGTTTTTACTTTATTTTATAAAACTACAAGAACATAGTGGAAATATCGTGTTAACGTTCTTTTTTATCTTTTTATTTTTCCAAGAAATACATATCATGTGCTTTCGCTCATTTTGAGGATGGTACCCTAGGTGAACAAGACTCTTCAAGGCTTCAGATATCCAATACAAAAAGTATATTCATTAAGAGCTCAGCATATCATTTGCAGGAATTGATCTCGGGTGGGGAGTGTAACAATAATTCCACTCAACCACCCAAGCTAGACCCAATTGCCTAGACATTCTTTTCAGTTACAATATAAACATAATTTCAATGAATCCATAATAGGGTTATATTTAAACTATAACAAGCATTTTTTAAGCAATGGCCCATGGGACTTGTGAAATAAGAATAATTGAATAGGGGGGAGCGGGGGGTTATGCCAACTACAACTTGCATCGATGTATATAATCATTCGCTTTTTTATGTGCAATCATAGAGTTTAATTATTGCATGAAATACTAATTTTCAATTGGTTCGTTGTTCCATAAAACAAAACAAATTTGAACCCATTCAATACATAAAATGGGATGAAAGAAAGGATTGATCACAAATTTTGTGAGTACTTGTCTTTTATTTACTTAACAATTAATATTATTGAGGTGTTTATATTTTAATTAATTTACAATAATCCATGGAAGTTTTTTACTAGGTATTGAAAGACAAAGAAGAGCCATATGAACATTTAAGTGAGACTGGATTATGTATGAGTTGTAGTATATGTCAGAGTATCAAGTGTTAACTAAACAATATATAAGTATCTATGTTGTTTTACTTCCCTTATTTTGTAACTAATGGAACAAGAAGAAACATCTAATTATATCTATACGTTGCCACGACGTATAAAATTTGTAAGAAACGAATTATGGAATGGAGCTAATGAAGATCTGTTGAGAGACGACATAAGGAATGGCTTTGAAAGAACATTTATTTTTTTTAAATCGTTTGGCATTGTGATATGCTTTTTTATTTACACAATCATGTATATCATCTATAAATGTAAATATACTCATTACACTTTATTTATATGTATGTAAATTGAACATGAAGAGGTATAACAAAATAAAACTAATCAACAAAACATTGTAAATAACCCAAGTACAATATCCCTTGCAAGTGATGAAAAAAATGCATCATGCAAGCAACTTGAGCAATGACGCCACCTTGATACATGAATGATGATCAATATAATTGAATGTTACAATTTTTATATTTTGGAATTTCATTTGTAAAATCAAAGGTTTTGTTAAATGTGAACATATTGTCCCAATCAGTATGATGATGAGTTACTAATAATTGTAACAATTCTTTATTGACATTTTGATTATAAATTGGGTCCCTTATTTTTATATAATAAAATGGGTGTCTTCTTCTGTCACAATATTTTGTTTTGTAAAGCATTACACTCTTAATTAAATATTTGGATTATTTACATAATTATGAATAATAGAGGTGTAATAGTTGTTGTCGGTTTTTAAACAGGAAAAAGGTATGGGTTTATATTAAAAGGGATGTGGATAAGCCAAATAACTAGAGATTACAAAAGTCCAAAATTCAAAATGAGATCTCTTTCAAGCTGGCACATCACACATATTTTTGCATAAGAGTAAAAAAAACATCTTAAGGCTACAACTTGCCTCCAATATCTAAAACTATTAGTGTTTTACATACTAGCATAGCAAGAAAATACAAGTAAAAAACCATAAACGAAGACTAGTTTTAATTGCATTTATGCCCACTATGATCTTCTTCCATATAAACATCATCTCAACCGATGCCGCACTCACCATAAACCTGCGGGTAATATGTAAATGTTATAGTAGTTTGTTGAATTGTTTATTCCTCAACTGCAATGTCTTTAATTGACCCAATGGAGACATTGGGATGACTGGTCACAAATTGAGAACCTTGTGTTAGCTTAAGAATTATATTGAAGTGCATTTCAAGGTCACTAGAAAACTTATCAAATTTCAAGCTTTGCTCATTCAACTTTGCTTCCATTGCTTCCTATTTGACCTCTTGCTTCTCCATGCAATTATTGAGGAATTCTATGGCTTATCTCATTCCCTCTAGTTTCCTTGAAATTCTTCTGAGAATTTTCTTGACCTCTTTATTCCCATCACATAGAGTCCCACCTAAATCCATACTAAATTATCAAGATGGAGCAATCAAATTCCACCCCCAATCCTCACCCAATACTAAGACGGAAAAAAACCTAGGGCTAGTTTGAAGATTGAATAAAATAGCCTTGGAAGTCTTTAACAAAAATATAAATGAGCCCCAACCATAGATAATAAATCAAGCAAAACCAGTATGTCCCAAGACTACGATACTTAGGACAAAAACAACAAAAGATGCAATAAAGGAGGCCAGTTACAACAAAAGACCATACCTTTCCCAAGAGAATAATGGCCACAACCTAGCAAATCCTAAGATATTTCATGCTCATGAGGCTCCACTGGAGCATGAGAATAACCAACATAGAGAACTTTGAACCTTAACATCCCTCCATAGGACAAGATAATATCACCTGTGGAAACTGAGATGAATAAATGCTATGTTTAGAGCCAACATACCTTATATCAAAATCACATATGTGAAGGAATATATGGCATGAGGGAGTGTTAATACTCCCTTGCGCAAACTGAGGATGAAAGGACTTGCATCTCTGGCTTTATTCAAATCATGCCAAGTGCTTACTATTCCTTCTAGGATCTAATTGAGAATAGTGGGATTAAGTAAATTCACAGTAAGGGGTATCATAATAATGATAAGGGAGCCATAAGTTCTCCCAGGGGTGCTTATTTTTAACTAGGCCCCCCTTGTTTAGATAAACTACCTCATTCACCATCTAATATTATGGCCCATTACTGGATTATCAAACATGGAGGATAATGAGATCATTCAAGACATCAATGTTTGCAAATAGTCTTTTAAAAGTTCTAAATGGTAAAGTTCCATCTTTGGCCTTTTTGGTTTTAACTTGTATAAGGATAAGGAAGGAGTTATCAATAATCAAAATATTAAGAGACTAAAGAATAATTGAACCATGGAGTAAAAATATAGATTTACATGATTGTTCATTGCTATTCCTATTCCCCAAGAATACCTTGATCCCATATATCCATTGGGCTCAAAGAGCACCCCCCGTTTCTTCTAATACCCCTAGACTTCCCTTGGATGCACCATCGAAAAAAAACTGATAGCACTCAAACGAATCAAGCCATTATTGAAATTCAAACTCTTTGAGATATAAACAACAATGACTATTTTTAGGTTTAGGGAAATGACCACCTCCATATATGCCTCTCATGTTGAGTGCTTTTATCATCAATGCTTTGGATTTAGTTTCTTCCTTCTAAGGGTGAATGAATACATATGAAAATTTTACCGTGTTTCTAGAAAGACAAATCTTCCAGTAGATGGATTTTAACAAGAACATCCAAATTCAGTATAGATTTGGCTTATTATGTAGAGATTCCAGATAATAGTGTTTCCAATAAGAATAAGTTGCTCCAACTCTAGGGGAGAATTATATGTTCACTCGGCTCATACAAGATGGTCTCCCATACCTATTGAGTATATTTACATTCCAAGAATAAATGCTTGAAAGTTTTTTCATGTTCCATAGAGATAGCAAAATGAGATGGCCCTTCAATATTTTGTTTCCATTGAATTTTAGTTGTAAGGAGATGTTAATGAGCCAATACCCAACAAAAGACAATAATTTTTAGTAGTATGTATGAATGTCGGATCTTTTCCACGTGTTAGACTCAATTGGTAGGACCAATTTAGAAAGTGAGGATTGGTATCCTTCTCAAACTAAGGTGTAATAGTTGTTATATTTGTATCAATGAAATACATTGATGCAATGATTATATTAAAATGTATTAATTAAAATATTATAAACAATATTATTACATAAAAAAAATTATGATTAATTGGAATTTTATATAATAAAAAATCAAGTTGCATTTGCATACCCACAAAGTGAAGAAAAAATCATCATTGAAACATAAACAATGCATTGTATTAATTTGAAGGAAATAATGTGCTCCATACCTATTTACAGTGGTAAGTTTTAATGATTGTTATGCACCACTGCAAAATACATCTATGCACACATCGGTGCTAACAATTGTAATAAGAGCATCAATTCTCCTAATTAAAATAGTAACATTGCTCCCTTCTATGATACCATTACATTGTCCTTATTACCAGCGTAGATCCAAATCCTAGACTCTATCAAGCGCCGAGAGGGATCAAAAGGTATCCATTGATTTGATTCAAAATAAAAGACACATCATTTTATTTAAGGTCCACATATAATATTTTTATTATTAATATTTAATATTATTTATGGCCGACATATAATATTTTTTATTATTTTTTATTTTGTTAGGAACAAACATTACAACATTTCTCCATACATTGTTTTAAAACCACATACAAGGCCCTCCTAAAACCATGGGTTGTTTAGGAGGCCTTGCACATGGTCTTAAAACCATTTGCAAGGCCTTCCTAAACCATGTACAATAAAAGCATGGGTTGTTTAGGAGGCCTTGCACATGGTCTTAAAACCATGTGCAAGGCCCTCCTAAACCATGTACAATAAAACATGGGTTGCACATGGTTTTAAAACCATGTGCAAGGCCAACATTTTTTTGAGGATAATTCAATTTGTTATTTTTTATTATTTTGTTAGGTAGAAATATTACAACATCTCCCCCATATTGTGTTTTTTTGGCGACCCGCATTTTTTTTATGTATAATTAAATTTTTACTTTTTTTTATTGTTTTGTTAGGTAGGACTATTACAACATCTCCCCCATATTAGATTTTTTTTTGGACGACATTTATTTTGGCCTATAATTAAAAAAATTATTTTTTATTAATAGAAATAACGTTACATAACATTACATAACGTTACGCAACATTACAAGATCTCCCCCATACTGGGCTGTAGAGCGCCTCTCGGCGCAATTATTGTTACCATTTATAAGACTTCATGGTGCGCATAGATATATACACACCGGTGCTTAATCATACATAATACACGTCGATGCTTAAAAAATACACAATATATGCCAGTACTTTGAGAGTATACAATATGCATTAGGGCTTTGAAATGTTCTAATACACATCAACACTTTGGAAGTATATAATACACATTGGTGTCTATTAAATATGTGTGCACTAATGTACCTTATTATTTTAAGTGCACCAAAACAATACCTCCATTGGAACCTCCAATCGCCCCTAAAACCTTTGTTGTTAATAATGGAGGATTTTTTTTATAATCTTTCCCCTTCTTGTAACTCCAAAAACGTCCACTAAGTGGTGCTTCCCTTTGTAACGCATTTTTTTTGCATTGGTATAAAATTGTTTCTTGAATTATTTGGTTTTCTTTATTGATCTAATCAAGTAGATCTAAAAGAATTTTCCCTTTGTTTTGGAAGTTAAATCTACGGTTTTTGTTAATTGTAGAGTAGAATGGTATATTTGTTTTTCTTGTGTGCAAGGATGTTGGAGGTAAGATACCTCTTTCCCATTCATTCAACATTGGAAGGTCCATCAAGAAGTGCAAGTTAGATGTTCCTCGCTTCCCTTCTTTAATGGAATCATGGTTGCTTCTTCCTTGCCTATCTTAGTGAAGTAAAACTTGGTTTGTCTTTCAATGGCCAACCAACAATCATTGGGGATCAAGTAATACAACGATGTGAAAAACCTTATCAATGGAGTGGCAACTCTATTGAGGAAGAGCTTTTCTTGTATTTCAATCCCCTCTTGTGGTTGTCTTTAGGGCATTATGCTCTGTAAAAAAAAAAATGTAGCCTCTATCCATACAAGATGTACAACACCACAACATTATAACCATGTTTTGTGCCTTTAATTTATATCTTTTCTATTTTTTTCTCTAAGGGAATAAATATTTCCAACTTTTATGCACAGTGGATGTAGGCATACTAAAATAAGCATACACCTAATGTTGTTGTAAATGTAACTTTGGAAGATATTCTTTGTATTATCATTATTATTATTATGTTGTACTTTTGTTATTCCTCCTTTCGGGGATGTTTTCCCTCCAATCGAAGATGCCATTGATGTAATTGGTCATGTAAGAGTCGAGGTAAAACCTATGTTGTAAGTTGGGGCAATACTCCCAAAAAAAACAAGTGTAAAATGTATTTTTGAGTCTCCTCGGGAGAAGTCGGCCCAGTAAGGTCATCAAGTCAACCCAGTTAGGTAAAACATCACCCACATGAAAGAGTATAAATAGGGAGGCACCCTCCCTCGTTTGGACACACATCAATCACAAGCAAGTTCGCGCCAAGCAAATTCATTGGAGAAGAAGAAGAAGAAAATGCATAAGACATCTTATCTTTGATTTTTGTATCTTTGTTTGACATTGTATTAAGTGAGGAATATATACATAAGAAGTTATTGGGTTTTCCCCTTGTGGTTTCCTAGGATAACATTCTTTGTGTCTTTCTTTTGTGTCGTGCTTGTCTATCTTTCAGTGATGCTAGTGCATTAGATAAAAGATTTAATATATTTGAATTAAAGTACAAACTATCACATGGTATCAGAGCCATACTGAAAGAAGGCACTATGCAGCTACAGAAACTAGGGCTTCCAAGTTCTAGCACTTTTCTCCACAAACTTTCCAAAAATGAGGGCTAGGATAACTCGCCTCAAGGAGGTGCACCTTTTGGTGGAGAAAGATTCTAGTTTGAAGAAATTTCATTTTTGACCTCATCACTTCTGCCAGGAGAAACTAGGGCATCAATTTTTTGGATCTTCTCTCCACATAATTTGGAAAAGGACGTCACTCGCCTCAAGAAGGCACGTCTTTCTATCTAGATAGAATTTCAAAATTCAAAGTTTGAAAAATTAGAGTTTCTCTGGTGAACCCTAGGTCAACCATATCTAGGAGTAGTTTAGGCATCTCAAATTGGTAAGATCTATTTTTTTAATATTTCCATTTGAGGTTCTCATATAAATATGTTGAATGATACCAATCTTGAAGGAGTTGACAACTTTTGAGCATGGAAGTATAGAATCTCTCTAATTCTAGAAGAAAATGACTTGGACAAGTATGTCACTAAGGAGGTTACAAAACCAGAGGGAGATGATGCAAAAGCTACTCACAAGAAGAACATGATAAGAGACAAGAGGATCATTGCAGACTTAATCACAGGGCATTTAAGTTCATCATGTATCATCACTAAGAACCCCTAAGCAGATGTTTGATGCTTTGATCACATTATTCGAAGGGAAGAACGTCAACCGAAAGATTACTTTTATAAATCAACTCAAGAATGTGAATATCCAACACTCAAAAACCTTGATAAATCAACTCAAGAATGTGAATATCCAACACTCAAAAACCATCTAGTCTTACTTCACAAGGGTTTCTCAAATCAAGGTGCAACTCGAGTCCATTGAAGAAAATGTTGAAGAAGGAGAGATCATGATGACCACCTTGAATGGTCTCCCAAGATCACGGGACTCATTCATTCAAGGGATATGCACTAGGAAGAAGCTAATCAAGTTCAACAGATTGTGGGAAGAATGCACCCAAGAAGAAGATCGATTAGTGTCAAGATAAGAGAAGATGGGAGTTGATGATGATCAATCCCTAACAACTCATGCAAAGAAAAACAGAAGC
This sequence comes from Pseudotsuga menziesii, assembly GCA_001517045.1. Classification (NCBI taxonomy): domain Eukaryota; kingdom Viridiplantae; phylum Streptophyta; class Pinopsida; order Pinales; family Pinaceae; genus Pseudotsuga; species Pseudotsuga menziesii. Next base: position 201,502 of record LPNX011052475.1, read on the forward strand.
AAGAGAGAGGATCACCCTCACAAAAAGCCCAAAATATTCCAAAAGAATCATATACCATAAAGGGTCTACTCCAATCTCATGTGTTTCACATTTGATGAGGCCACTTTGAAAAATATTGTCCCAGAAACAAAGGATCCACTAAGGCCAACAAGAAGAAGAGGCATCATGCACATATTGTTGAAGATGGTGAACCAACAAACAAAATAACAAGAGAGGAGATTCTTCAAGTAATGAAGAATATGTTTTGAGCTCAACTCTTACAGGTATCATCACCCATAGAAGCAATGATTAGCTTGTAGATAATGGAGCTTCCAATCACATGACAGGGTACAAAGAATATTTTATCAACCTATTAGAATATGAGTCACCTCACAAGGTGAAACTTGGAGATGACTTCTAGTATCTCATAAAAGGGAGTGGAAAATCGTCTTACAAGTTGGATTCGGGCAAATAAATGAAGATGAAGGGTTTCCTCTACATACTACGTTTGAAGAAAAATATCTCCATTTCAACTTTAGATGTTAAAGGATTCCATGTTGCATTTGTTCATGGACAAGTACACATGTGGCCAAGATGAAAGATAATAGATGATGCAACAATAATTGGGGAACAAGATGTAGACCTATAAAAGTTGAACGGACAACTAGAACAATAATTGGTTCATGATTCTATGGAACCAAGTGAACTATGGCACTGAAGGCTTGCACATGTACACTATAGAGCACTACCAATTGCAAACAAAGTAATGCCAATTCTACCCGAGATGCAAGCAAAACATGAAGGCATTTGCAAAGGATGTGTGTAGGGGAATAATGTAAAGAAGCCATTTCCTAGAAGTGAAAGCAAGGCAAAAGAAACTGTGGAGATAATCCACTTAGATGTATGCAACCCCATGTCGTCCAAATCCTTAAGCGGGTATGCATACTATGTTTATCTTATAGATGATTATTCTCATAAAACCTGGATTTATTTTTTGAAAAGAAAAGATGAATTTTTCAGTAAGTTCATGGAATTCAAAGCATTGGTATAGAATCATACAGAAATGAAGATCAAGACCTTATGATCAAGCAATGGCGGTGATTTCACTTCAGAATATTTCAAAGGTCTATGTAGATAGTTTGGGATTAAGAGGAATTTGAGTACTCCCTACAATCCTCAACAAAATGGCATTGCAAAAAGGAAGAACATAATGATAATGGAAGAAACAAATGCGATGCTTCATGAGCAAGACCCTCCAATGCACCTACGGGCAGAAGCAAGAAGAACAACCATATATGTACAAAATAGAACACCTCACTATGTCTTGGATAACAAGACTCTAAAAGAATCTTTCTTGGGAGAGAAACTGTAAGTTATCCATCTCATAATATTTGGCTATCATGTGTATATACAGATTCCAAAAGAAAAGAGAACAAAACTAGATCCTTAAGGAAGAAGAGCATATTCATTGGGTACAGTGACACATCAAAAGCTTACAAAATATACTTCCCAGGATTCAAGAAGATTGAGTCCAGTCGAGCAGTGTCACTTTTGATGAAGACTCAACTTACAACAAGTCAAGACAATTCCACATCGAAGAAACTGAAGAACCTAAAGTTCCTAGAACCAAAGATACAGTTATGGAAGAGATAATCCAAGAATACCATGCAGACCATCACATGACAGAACCATAGAGACCAGTAGATCCACCTCATGAGAATAAGGTCTACAATTGAAGACCAGCATGGGAACGGGAAATAATCCAAGATCTAGAGATATATGGTGTTGCAAATGGGATTTCCAAAGAGAGCAAGACACCGATAGTATACTCCAACTATGCGGTGCTGATTTGTGACATCATTGGTGAAGGACCTTCCAACTATGAGGAAGCTGCAAAAAAGAAAGAATGGAAGGATGCCATGATTGAAGAGTATCAATTAATCATGAAGAATGATGTCTGGGAGGTGGTCCCAAAACTAGAAGGGAAGTATGTAATGTATTCCAAATGGATCTACAAGATAAAGCATGCAACAGATGGAAGCATCGATAAATACAAGGAAATATTCATAGCATGTGGCTTCTCCCAAAAAGAAGGCATTGATTATGAGGAGTCATTTTCACCTATAGCGAGACACACTTCCATCAGATATGTACTTGCTTAGCCTTAATAATGAAATTGAAGATACACCAGATGGACATCAAGACAACTTTCTTGAATGGTGTAGTTTAAGAGGAAGTGTATGTGGAGCAGCCACTGGGATTTGAGACACATGATAGACAGACTCATGTGTGCAAATTAAAAATTCCTTGTACGGTTTGAAGCAAGCACCCAGGATGTGGTATTGCATAGTTTTCTGATGAGCTTAGGATTTACCAAGAGTAAAGCATATTCCAACCTCTACTTCAAGGTTGAGGGAGGAAGACCAGTGATACTCCTACTATGGTAGATGACATGTTTCTAACAGGTGAGGATGAGCTCATTGTAGATACAAAGAGGAGAGTTTCCGCAGAGTTCAATATGAAGGACCTTGGGATGATGCACTACTTCTTAGGTCTGGAGGTGTGGCAAAGAACAGATTGGATATTCCTTGGTAAAGGAAAGTATGTAGTAGAGATTTTGAAAAGGTTCATAATGATGGAATGCAAGGCTATTGCCACACCCATGGCATCAAATTTGAAGCTATTATGCGATGCTTCTTTAGAGAAAATTGATGCCACAATGTATAGGAAGATGATTAGTTCATTGATGTACTTGATGAACACGAGGCCAGACATATGCTTTGTAATGAACACATTGATCCATTTTCTGACAAATCCGAGATGTGTTCAGCTGATTGTTGTAAATCATGAATTGAGGTACTTTAAGGGTACAATTAAGTATGGGATCAAGTATGTGACAAATCATAAGATTAGCCTACATGGTTATGTGGATTCGAATTGGGAAAGCAGTGCCACAGACATAAAGAGCACTTCAGGATGTTGCTTTAGTTTGGGATTTGGTACAATCTCCTGGTTTAGCAAGAAGTGGTCGAAAGTGGCACTAAGTACAACTAAGGTAGAATGCATTGCAACCTGTTCATGTAGTTGTGAGGCAATATGGTTGTGGAAGCTACTGCAAGATTTTTTTGATCTCGAGTTAGAGGTGACTTGTATCTTCTATGACAACAATAGTTGTGAGAAGTTGTTTGTGAACCCAGTGTTCCATGACTAGTCAAAGCATGTCGAGATCAAGTATCACTATATCCTGGATATGGTGGAGAGAGGAGAAGTGAAGCTCCAGTATGTTGTGATGAACGAGAAGATAGTCAATTTTTTTAGTACTTCAGGGACAAGCTTGGAGTTTTGCAGATCAGTGTCCATCGCAAGAGGGAGTGTTGAGTCTCAGTGGTTCCCTTCATCTAATATGAAAAAGGACTAACATTGAGTTGATGAAATCCTAGAAGGATCTAGGCCTACATCGAGTATGAAAAAGGATTGGAACTAAGTTGATGAAGTCTTAGAAGGATCTAGGCCTACATCCAATATGAAAAAGGACATGCATTGTAGCTAATGAAGTCCTAGAAGGATCTAGGCCTACATCCAATATGAAAAAGGACAAGAACTATAGATGTTGAAGTATTAGAAGCATATAGGCCTGCATCCAGTATGAAAAAGGACTGGCACTATAGAGATATGTATCCAGTATGAAAAAGGATTGGCACTACATAAATAGGCATCTAGTATGAAAAAGGACTGGTACTACGAATATGTACATCTAGCATGAAAAAATTCTAGCACTATACGAGGTGCATCCAACATGAAAAATGGTTGTCACTGTATAGATATGTGATCCAGGAGGATATTGGTGGCCACCCACCTATTCCTCTTGGACCCCCACCATTGTTTCTTTCAGTTTTCCAGTTTCCTTAATTGCAGCACAATTTACTATTTTTGGCAGTTTTTCGAGTCCTAAACTTCCGGAGCCGTTTTGAGACCCTAAACGACGTTTTTTGGCATCGAATGGTCGGGCAAATCTAAGTCTATTTCAAACTCAATATTTGTTATTTATTGATGTAGTCCTTAAATAGATCCTTCTAGCGATGTATCATGTGCGTCAAACAAAGGTAGTATGCTAAAGTTACGACCCCGGGAAATTGATGTACCAAGTTACCCAACGGGGCCCACATTAAGGTGTTTCACCTTCTAGGGTTAGGTTTTTGGATGTGTAGGGTTTCCATTATTTCTCAAAAATATATAGGCCTTCGAGCCTCATTATAACACAGAGTTGAGAGGCATGTATCTGCCACATCTCTTCTCAGAGATAAGCTACCAGCACTCTATCTAGTTTATTCCCATTCTGTATGTAAACAAGTTTCAGTTATTGATTAATGAAATGAAGTGTTATTTCCGTTGCATATTTGTTTTTATGTTTATTTGTGTATTCTGTTGCGTTCCTGCATAAATTCAGATCAGTGGTATCAGAGCAATCTGCTCTTTCTCGATCCTTCTTTGCATTTCCCCAACGAGGGCGTGGTATAAAGAGTTAGGGCTCGATTTGGTTGAACCTTTGCAAGATCAACCTCGCAAATCCCGATGGCCACCCATGGGGGATGAAAAGAAAGAAAAGGGCGCAGAATATCCTATCAAAATGTTGCTCGAGGAGGCCCTTGAAAAACAAAGAAACGTGATGATGGATAACTTCACCCGGATCCTTCAACGACTTCCCACTGGCGGTGCATCTGCATCTAGCAGCCACTCTGGAGATGCAACCCCTTTTAAGGTACAAGTAAACTTCGACACTCCCATATTTGATGTTAGAATAGATGCATACGCCGTAGATAAATGGTTGAATCTATTAGAAGGATATTTCTCGGTTCATGACTTTTCTGACCAGGAAAATATTACTTTTTCTCTACTCAAAGCCGCCCCCCGTGTCAAGGACTGGTGGGAAACCTACTGTGAGAGAAAGTATGAGGAGGAAACCTCTCTGTTCTCAGCCATACCCACTTGGAATTATTTCTGAGATGCCATAAAGGGACAATATTATCTGGTGGGGAGCTATGAGGACAAGTACATCCAATGGACTACGCTGCGGCAACAAAGAGATCAAGATGTGCATGAGCTGACGAATATGTTCCATACCCTACGCACCAATTTGGGTATCAAAGATTCAGAGAAACATTTGGTGCTGAAGTATCGCAGTTGTCTGTACAGATACATTCAAGAGGAAATGGAGTTCCTCGACATCTCCTCGCTTGGTACGGCATATCAATATGCTGTCAAAATTGAGCAAAAATTCAAACAGAAAAAGAGAGATTTTGGATTTGCGAATCAGAAGCAAGGGAAAGGTGCCCCCAAACCGCAGAACCAAGGACACATCCAAGGCATGGTGACTCAAGAAAACTTGCCAAAGCCGCAAGCAAAGAGCAACACTGCAAAGCCAAAGAAGGAAGCAGGAAAGTGGTGCGAGTTCCATAAGAGCCCCACTCACAACACAAGTGAGTGTTGGGCTAAGCAGTCACTGGTGGCCGAGATAAAGGCTTATGAATCAGATGCATACTCTAACACTTAATCAGAACCTGAGAAGGGGAATGACAGAGGGAAGAAGATTATCGATGTAGAGCCCAACGCCACCATTGCCACCACGAAGATCCAAAAGGAATAACTAGAAGATTCAGAGGAGGAGGAGCATATTTTCCACTCCTGGATGTGGGTAAAGGGTTCCCCGTTACAGTTCATTGTCGACAGTGGGAGCAAAACGAACCTGATTTCAACAGAGGTCGTGAAGCGGTTGGGTTTGCCTACCACAGCACACCTGCAACCGTACACCATCGGGTGGCTTCACCAAGGACGAGATCTTCGTGTCAGCCAACAGTGCTGCCTCCCCTACAGCATCAAGCCCTTCATCGATGAGGTATTATGTGATATTACTCCTCTTGATGTTTGTGATGTATTATTAGGTCAACCATACTCATGGAAGAGACATGTTGTCAATGAGTCCCGGCCTCACGCTATTATTATTACGTTGGGAAATAATTTGTACAAGATACAAAAGGTACCACTCCCTACCGCTATCTCTTTGGTTACTGCAAAAAAATACAGTAAGCTCATTTCCAAAAACGGGAAGTTTGTTTTCTTGATGATCCGCCCTCAGGGCAAGAAGAAGATCGTGGCCACAACCTCCAGACAAGGCCCCTCCGCACAACAACAACAAATGGACAAGGTCGTGGAGGAGTACCAGGACATATTCACCTCACCCACCGGGGTGCCTCTCCACTGTCAGGTTAAGAAACCCATCAATCTGACCCCAGGTGCGCCGCTGCCCAATGGACCGATCTATCGCCGCTCTGTTCTGGAGAATGATGAAATCAAGAGGAAAATTTAGGAGCTACTGTACAAGGGTCACATACGGACAAGTTCATCACCCTGTGGGAGCCCGATCGTGTTGGTACAGAAGAAGGATGGGACTTGGAGACTCTGTATTGACTATCGGGCGCTAAACAAGATCACTGTCCGGAATAGGTACCCGATCCCACGGATTGATGATCTCCTGGACCAGCTTAAAGGGGAAAAATATTTTAGCAAGATTGACTTAAAGTCTGGGTATCACCAAGTACCGATCGAACCGATCGATGTGTGGAAGACTACCTTCAAATCCAAGGAGGGCCTTTTTGAATGGTTGGTCATGCCTTTCGGGCTGACGAATGCTCCTGCAACCTTCATGAGACTGATGGACGACATCTTGTGGCCATTCACCAACTCATTTGTAGTAGTGTACTTGGATGACATCCTGATCTTTAGCTAGACTTGGGAAGAGCACCTCCACCACATCCAACAGGTCCTCCAAACATTGCGGCAACACAAGTTGTGTGCCAATTTGGACAAGTGCACTTTTGGCATGACCCAGGTTTAGTATCTGGGATACATTATTGATGACTGTGGGGTACATGTGGATCCAACCAAGATCCAAGTCATTCAGGATTGGCCAGCCCCAACTACTCTAACAGAGCTTCGCAGCTTTCTGGGCCTTGCTAATTTCTACCACAGGTTCATGTTGGGATTCTCTCATATCACTTGGCCCTTGAGTCAAGTCACCAAGGGAGGAGCAAAAGCAAAATTATTTTGGTCGGAAACTCAGCAGAAGGCGTTTGCAGAATTGAAACATCACCTCTATTGTGCCCTAGTGCTCACATTACCAGACTTGCAACAACCATTTGAGATCGAGACAGATGCCTCAGACTATGCTATTGGGGCAGTCCTTACTCAATAAGGGCATCCAGTGGCATATCATAGTGAGACACTGTCTGACACAGTCCGCAAATATCCCACTTATGACAAAGAGATGTATTCCATTGTATAGGCTTGCCGACAATGGAAGCATTACATTTTGGGGAAGGAAACGATCATCCACACAGACCACCAACCCCTGCAGTTCATGCAGACACAAGGGAAGTTACAGAATGATTGCCATCATAAGTGGTCCACATATCTACAATAGTTTCATTTGAACATCAAGTACAAGAAGGGAAGCACCAATAATTTTGCAGACTGCCTCAGTCGACCACCGATCGTGGCGATAATGACCGTGCTCAACTCTTGTGGGAATGAGACTTCTGATTGGCCGCTTCTCTGCAAGAGCGATCTAGAATTCAGCCACACATACCAAACGCTCTTGGAGGGAAACCAAGTTCCAAAATTTCACCTCCAGGATGTACTACTGTGTCACATGGGACACCTTTGTGTTCCTTCAAGCGAGCGTGCCAAGATGATTTGGGAAGCGCACTACAGTCAGGTCGTTGGGCATTTTGGGGTTGAGAAAATAGTGGCAGTACTATAGAAGTATTTCTATTAGCCGAACCTTCGACAGGACGTCAGGAAGTACATCCGATCCTGCACTGCCTGCACCATTGCCAAACCATCCATCAAGAAGCAAGGCCTTTATATTCCATTGCCTACCCCTAGTCGACCTTGGGAATCCATCTCCATGGATTACATGTCAGGCCTTCCTTCTACTAAGCACGGCAACAACTGTGTGTTTGTGGTCATTGCCAGATTCTCAAAGATGGCCATAATGGCGGCCTGCAAGAAGAATATCACAGCAGAAGCCATTGCTAAACTCTTTGAACAAGTGTGGGTACACTTTGGGATCCCACAGTCTATAATCTCAGACTGGGATAGTAGGTTCCTTAGTACATTTTGGTCTAGCCTATGGTCAATGCTAGACACCAAGCTCACAAATTCCACAGCTTTCCATCCCCAGACTAATGGCTAGACAGAGGTCGTTAACCGGATGATCGTACACATTTTGCGCATGTACAACTCGAAGCATCCATGCACATGGGATGAGAGCCTCCCCTATGTACAACACAGCTATAACTGATCCCTCCACATCTCAACCAACCACATCCCCTTTCAGGTGGGCTTGGGATTCCAGCCACTATGTCCCATTGATGTAGCCATGCCATTTGCAGCTACTCAAGTTGATTCAGCTCATATCCAGTTTGAATTTTCCAAGGAAAATAGCTTCATTTAGCGTATTCAGCACATTTGCCAACAGGTTCATGACATATTGGATAGATCCAATGCTAAGTACAAACAGCAACATGATCAGCATCGGGTACAACACAACTTCCAGGTGGGCGACATAGTGTGGCTACATCTACAGAAGGAGCGCCTCGCTAGACCCCACCGCAAGTTTCGCCCACTCTGATATGGGCCATACACCATCACCAAGGCTGTCGGGGAAAATGCCTTCGAGCTCAGTATTCCACCATTCCTTGGTTTGCACCCAGTGTTCAACGTGGACCACCTTTGGCCCTACTTTCCACCTCTACTGGACACATCAGACATGGAAGAACAAATCACACCAACAGAGTTAAACCCTGACTGCATGGAACAAGCAACAACTAATCAGATTATGGACACACATATCAAGAACACCCGCCAGCCAAAGATCCAGCTATATCGAGTTGTCAAAGCAGGCCAACTCCTTCACTAGGGAAAGTGGCTCACCAGGGACCAAGTTCAACAGAAGTTTCCTCATCTCATGGAGGAACTCAACGCAATGGGGACCATTGCTTCCTAAGGGGGGAGGAATGATCCAGGAGGGTATTGGTGGCCACCCACCTATTCCACTTGGACCCCCGCCATTGTTTCTTTCAGTTTTCCATTTTCCTTAATTGCAGCACAATTTACTATTTTTGGCAGTTTTTTGGGTCCTAAACTTCTGCAGCCGTTTTGAGGCCCTAAACGACGTTTTTTTTGGCATCGAATGGTCGGGCATACATGAGTCCGCTTCGGACTCAATAGTTGAGTCTGTTCGGGCATATATGAGTCCGCTTCGGACTCGATAGTTGAGTCTGTTCGAGCATATATGAGTCCGCTTCGGACTCGATAGTTGAGTCCGTTTGGGAAAATATGAGTCTGGGCAAATATGAGTCTGTTTCGGACCTGATATTTGTCATTTATGGATGTATTCCTTAAACAGAACTTTCTAACGATATATCATGCGCGTCAAACGGAGGTAGTATGCTAAATTTACGACCCCGGGAAATTGATGTACCAAGTTACCCAACGGGGCCCACATTAAGGCGTTTCACCTCCTAGGGTTAGGTTTTTGAATTTGTAGGGTTTCCATTGTTTCTCAATAATATATAAGCTTTCGAGCCTCATTGTAACACAGATTTGAGAGGCATGTAGCCGCCACATCTCTTCTCATAGATAAGCTACCAGCACTCTAGCTAGTTTATTTCCATTCTGTATGTAAACAAGTTTCAGTTATTGATTAATGAAATGAAGTGTTATTTCCACTGTGTATTTGTTTTTATGGTTATTTGTGTATTATGTTGTGTTCCTGCATAAATTCGGATCAATATGCTAACCTATATTCAACACAAAAAGGGTTGGCTATGTAGAACTTTTGAGGATGTATAGATTTGAGAGATGTCACTAGTCAATGGTCGACGAGAAGAAGAGTTGATGCAACAATGATGATGATCCAGTGATGGTGTTCCAGCGATAATGATGATGTCCACAGACTATGTCCAGTTGTGGTGATGATCGGGTTGTAAGAATACCTTCCTTGTTAAGAGGGAGAATTGTTGTAAATGTAACTTCATAAGGTATTAATATTATTATTATGTACATTTGTTATTCCTCCTTTAGGGGATGTTTTCCCTCCAATCGGAGATGTCATTGATGTAATTTTTCATGTAATATTTGAGGTAAAAAATTTGTTGTAAGTCAGGGAAATAGTCCCTAAAAGAACAAGTGTAAAATGTATTTTTGATTTTCTTAGTAGAAGTTGGACCAATAAGTTCATGAAGTTGGCTTGGTTAGGTGAAATGTCACCCACATGAAAGAGTATAAATAGGGAGGCACCCTCCCTCATTTGGACACACATCAATCACAAGCAAGTTCATTCCAAGAGAGAGAAAGACAAGTTTGTTGGAGAAAAAGAAGAAGAAGTTGCATAAGACATCTTATCTTTGGTTTTTCTATCTTTGTATGACATTGTACTGAGTGACGAATCTATACAGAAGAAGTTGCAAGGTTTTCTCCCTTTTGGTTCCAAGGATAAAATTATTAGTGTCTTTCTTTTGTGCTATGCTTGTCTATCTTTCAATGATCCTAGTGCATTAGATTAAAGATCTAATATATTTGAAATAATGTACAAACTCTAACACCTAGCTTGCCTAGGGTGTGATTATTATTTGAAAACATGTACCTAACCTATTTTTGGGTGATAAAGGTTAAAAGGTTGGGATTCGCTCATGTTGTTCATTGTAAATTTGAAACTTAGTTCTTCTATTGTTCATTGATATTTATTACTAAATATGGATATTGGGAATTGAGAGAAAGTGAATAAATTGTTGATTTGTTATTGGAATACTTTTCCTTCTAAGCATTTACTCTCTCTTTTTCCCATGTAATTATCCCAAGGAAAACGTCATAGGAACTTCCCCTCTTTTCAAGAATAATACCTAGGATAAACCTTAGATTCTTCAAGGCACAAGGCCAAGTAAACAATAGGGTTCAAAGCTAATGCAAAAATATACTCATTATGATCTGATCATGTCAATTACAAGAATAGAACCTAGGTGGGAAGGATAACACTCCATCCCACAAGCTCTTGGGATAAACTCAATTGAAAATTTAAAACATTTACTCATTAGAATCAATTTGGGGTCTAACATAGGCCTCATAAAAAAATAGCCATTGATGAGTTGGAATTCAAGAACTAGTAGAATTTCAAGAAAATGAGTCAATGTTGATTGTTGAGTTGGCAAATTTGTCATAAAAACTACTTTTGTTATTTGTATATTCAACTTATCTCCCTGTTTAACTCAAATTTCCAGCAGGACCACTGTTTGGATGCAAAATTAGATTATGCATCCAATGAGTGCTCCCGCTTGAAATTTCAGTAAAATCGCAGGGATATAAGTTGAAAATACGAAGAAAAAATAGTTTTTTTCTCTTTTCCTCCAAAATTCATGACTTATTTTATTATTTTAACTAATATTTTATTAGTTTTCTTAGGAGGCCCATTTTAAACCCCAAAATGACTCTAATGTTGTGCATTTATTTTTTGCAATAAACACTTCAAGCACATGCATTGCACATGACAACTTCTCGATGTTTGATAATTCATGATGTCATGCATCTTTGTTAAGCAATGAACCTTCAAAACTACCTTGATTAAAGCAACTTATACTTATCTATTTATGGTATAACAAACCAAAATGCTCATTCTGAGCTCACGGTGTCAATTACATGAATAGAAAATAGGTTTGGAGGATAACATTCCATCCCACAACCCTTCGGGTTAGACTCAACAGACGATTTTAAGCATTTACTTGAGCAATTCTTTTTTGCAATAAACACATAAAACACACACATTGCACACCTAAGTAAGTGACAATTTCTCGATGTTTTTTAATTCATGATTCCATGCATATTTCTTAAGCAACAAACCTTCAAATCTACCTTAATGGAAGTAACTTATACTTCTCTATTTTTGGTCTAATAAAACATCGAGATTAGGTTACAAAATTTCTTTTGGGTTAGTAAGTTGTCTTCTTAATGCTTAATTATGTGTGGGATAAGTTGATTTTGTTGCAAATAATTAACCTTGGCACTCTTGTGGAACTATGATATATGATTAATTAATCATTTGCACTAACTCTGACATATGTGACATATTGGTTTCTTATTCTCCCAAGAGTTCCCTTGTCTCTTGAATTTGATCTTAATTTCCCCTCTTATAGAAATCTTAAATGTAGCAAGTTATTACAATGAATTATGTCTAGTAGTTTTGGGACTACCAGCCTTCCATCATTTGGATATGTTGACGAACCTATCATAGCTAACATGAATTTCATAAATTTGACCCTGAAAATTTAATTTGTTAGGGTCCTACCCAAACCCCCTTAAATAGTGAATTAGGTTGTTGTGTATTGAGACCATATATATTAAAAAATATCCATGAAGTAGATATAGACTGAAAGCAATATCTGTAAGAAGACTTATTAGACAGTTCTACCTACTATAAACCTCCTTCACTAAGAAGGGTTACTAGAAGGTTCATCCTACCAGAAAGCTCCTTCACTTTAACTATGTAAAGGAGTAGAACCAATCGAATAAGATGTCTTTTGATTGGACCTATGCTCATTTGGAGGCATCCACCTTGACGAAGCAAAAGAACACTGCTTTCATTAATAAAGGTATTGCTGGTGATATTTGGTTATCAAAATTGTTTATTGTTGTGGTAATTTTGTCCTTTTCATTTTAAAATATTGCTTTATTATGTTATTTATGTTGTAAATTTCCAGTTAGTGATTTGTTTTCTTACTGCTTGATTGTATCTATTGTAAGTTGATTTTTGTTGAAAAAAATTAACCTTGAGACTCTTGTGGAACTACAAGGTAAGGTTAATTTATTATTTGTTATGAATTTGACTTGTGCAACTAATTGGTTTCATAATCTCCTAGAATCTCCAGTGGCTCTTAAGCTTGAGCTTGCTTGCTCCTTTGATAGTCATTTTAATGTAACATTTTTTTACAGTGAATTAATGTCTAGTGGTGGGACTACCAACCTTCCATTGTTTGGATGCATTGACAAACCTATCATAGAACCTCCCAAAATTTATCTTAGGAGATTTGGTTTGGGAGCTTTTTGCGTCATATCAAACCAATCCTCATACCTTTCCTTCACAACATGTTAACATCCAAAAGGAATAAGATGAATTTAAAGAAACTTAAAAATTGGAATAGATGAGAAGGGTTGAGTGTTAGTAAAGTTCAGGAAAAATAGTGTCAAACAAAAAGTAAACAAGGACATCATTTGAAACACCCTCTTTCCATTTGTACGAAATACATTTATGTTTAGTTATGTTTTGATCATGAAGAATTCAGAGATTGAGGGTTGTTTTTCCTAATTAGATGACCTCGCTAGAGTTTGTACCTTTATCACAACCCTCCCCTTTACATGAACCCATTTATCATAAAGTTGAGGTTCAATTTGCTTCGTCTTCTTTGGTTATCAAACAGCTAGGTGACCTATCTATTGATATCATTTAGTTGGACAAACCTTTCAAGCAAAGGAATTGTATAGACAAAACCAACATTTATGTAGTTTATATTGAGCTTTTTAAATACTTTGAATGAATTAGGATTAAAAATCTATTATGCACTCAGGATAATGAAATTAAATTATCCTCCAATATGTGAATATGATCCTACCTTCTCAACCATGATCTCCTAGGATGATTAAAAGTTCTTAGAGGTTGTGCCTACATTTGATGGTCCTTGGGGTGATCTTCACCTTGGATTTTCTAATCATTATCTTCCTAGGGATAACCACTTTACTTGTGGTCCCTTAGACTCCATTCCCATTGGTGAAATTGATCTTTGTTTCCTCCTAGAAGTGTGATTATCCCTTAATGAGGCTACCTTAACCCGATTTTCCCTAACAAAGACCATTATTGTTTCCTTGGAAAGAGATGTTGTGGACCAACTTAAAGTTGACAATACTAACATGATTTTATAACTTATGATGAATATTACATGATTTTCTAGTTGTTTCATGGGTGCAGGACTTTGAATTTGATATTTTGGTACCCTTGGATCATTCTCTTAGCTATGGTTAGCTCGATAATGATTATTCTTAAACTAACAGATAGGATTAGGATATCCCTCTGTCGTGTTGCATATGAACCTTCGTCACCTGAATTTACTATAAGATCTACCCCATTGGACAATGGTGTGTTGTCCCAACTTGCTATTTTGTTCTACAACATAGCCTTCATATGATGGGTTTCCATAAAGTAGCACCTATTCACCTTTTCAAATTCATTCTAAGTTTTTTCATCTCGATTAGAAGTCCTTCTATATTTAGTTTGCATTGTGAACCACTTTCTCCTTTCCTATCTCTTTGATCCGGGTGCCCAGGTGCAAGACGAGGACAATAGTTCAACTAAATGAATCGAGTACTATTATGGTCGAAGCATATTAATAATCAGCAAAGCAGGAAATACACTACACAAAGTAACACACACACACACACAAACAATATGAAATATTTTGAACTAATCTCTATTACTTCATTATTGCACTATTACTTTCTTACTTACTTGTATATTACAATAATGCGCATGCTTATATAAAGGGTTGAGAATGCTTGGGTTATCTACCTGTTATGTTCAGTTACAAGAGAAGTTGGAACGGTTGTGAAGTTAAACCGTTACAGGCGACTGGAAGACAAAGAGACAATCTGTTGTAGTCATGTTGATTGTCGGTGTCGACGATACATGTCAAGGTTGTGTCGAGGATAAAACTTGTTGAAGTCAAAGTTGAACCTGTCAAATTCGACAAACAATGCCAACTGTTGGGTGGATCATTCCTCCTTTCTTAAGAAACAATGGTTCCCATTGTTTGATCATACAAATGAGGAAACTTGTTGGTAAGAGTCAGTAGCAAAGTACCATTTTCCTGGGAGTTGTCCGGTTTTAGCCACCTGAAACAAGAGAATTGTGTTCATCCTTGTATGGCGTATTTGTCATCCCACAATGGTGTTGCAAGGAAGAGGCTCTTGAACATCTGGATGGATGTCTTCGGGTTCATTTATTCCAACAGTGCTGTGTGATATGGTTGAATAAGATCCACAATAAATACTAGATGTAGACCCAAGCATGAAGGAAAGTTGAGCTGGAAAGAATTTTCTCCAATCTATTTAAGAATATTGTACGGACCATATCACAAAGGCTTCAACTTCCTGTTGAGATGCAACCAGACCTAATCCCCAATTTGAAGTGAATGAGGAATACGATGCTTATCGTGTCGATCCTTAGCTTTCGTATTATCTTGTTGCAACATTTGTTGTTCTTGTTTCTGGATGTTGCATATTTGATCTCGGAACTTCAATGCTTTTTCAACTTCTCGTTGGTCAAATTCAGTGTTGTTCAACTGTGTCGATGAACTAATAAATTTAATGGGCGCATGGGGTTGAAATCCATAAAATTTATTGAATGGACTCTTTCATGTAGAGTTTTGCTAAGAACTATTGCAATTGTGTTGTATATATGGGATACTTTTATCCCATGTCCAATAATGCTTGTGGTTGTACATGTGGAGCAGTTGTACTACCAAGCAATTCACAAATTTTGTCTATCTGTCTGTCCGAGGACAGAAAGATGTCGAGAAGGAGAGTCTAGTTTTGATTTGTTGTGATAGAGTCTTCTAAAAGATGCTAACAAATATAACATATTTGCCGGAAATGATGGTTATTAGTAATCCATAATGTTTCTAGACATGTTCGAAGAAGAGATTAGCAGTCTGTTGCGCTATCGTAGTCTTATTGCATGGAATGTGAATGGTCATCTTGAAAAATCTGTCAACTACTATTAAGATCGCATCATGTATATGTTTGGTAGTAGGATATCTCATCAAGTAGTCCATAGAAATATATTCCCATGGTCGACTTGGAATAGACAAAGACGTGTACAATCCTTGTCGTCGATTTAACAGTTTAACAATGGCACAAACTATGCATGATTGAATGTATTTACTGACACCAGACTTAAGTGAAGGCCAATAAAAATACTTTTGGAGGATAACAAGGGTATTCATTATTTCAAAGTGTCTTGCGTCTTGTTGTAGTGCGAGTCCCAAATGAGATTATGTCAATACACAAAGTTGTCTAAGATTGTATAGCAAGGTATCTTTCAAGAAATAGTTGGTAGTGGACAGCGGGTCGATTTGAAGCTATTGATAAATTACAGAAAAATCGTAGTTTACTGAATACAATTGAGGCCAAATAGTGGTGTCGTAGCCCTACATACTCATTATTGTAAAAATGAGAGTAATGGGTGGTCGAATTAGACAATCAACTACGGCATTGGCTATACCTGAGTGATCGGCTCCTTGCCAATAATGTAATTTCTCCATTGATTAAGGGCTTGCACAATGTCATACAGTTCCTTTTCATACGTCGAATACCTTCTAATGGTGTCACTAAAGGTTTCATAATGAAAAGCGATTGGGTGACCAAACTGAGTGATCACTGCGCCTAAGGCATAGTTTGATGCGTCCATCTCAATCTCAAAAGGATGATGCAAATCAGGTAGCACAAGTACCGGTGCAATACAAAGCTTGTGTTTGAGATGCTCAAAAGCTTGTTGTTGTGTCGATGTCCATATGGGTATAGTTTTCCCATTTCCCTTGGTCAACTGATTCAAAGGCCAGGCAATGTGACTGAAGCCGAATGTGAATCGTCGATAAAAATTCGCCAAACCAAGAAAACTTCTTAGTTCATGAATGTTTTGAGGAATGGGCCAATATTTAAGGATTTGTACTTTGTCTGGATTGATAGGAATGCATACATAGTTGATTACATACCCCAAATATTTGATGTTGTTCATCGCAAATGAGCATTTTTCCATGTTCAAATAGAGTTGATGTTGTCGAAGAGTGTCGGGGACTTGTAGAAACTATCAAACATGTTCTTCCCACGATCGACTAAAAATCAAGATATCATCGAGGTAGACAATGACACACTTGCTAATGAAAGGTCGAAGAATGTCATCCATATATCGCATGAATGTCGTGGGTGCATTTTTTAAGCCAAAAGGCATGACTAACCATTCAAACAATACTTTCTTGGTTTTGAAAGCAGTTTCCCATACATCGATGGGATCGATCATAATTTGATGATATCCCAACTTGAGTTCGATGAGTTTGTCTATCCTTGGAAGAGGGTATTTATTCTTTACCAAGATCTTGTTGAGATCCTGGTAGTCAATGCACATGCACCAAGTCTTGCATTTCTTTGGAACGAGGAATATTAGACTTTCACAAGGAGAGGAGCTGGGTCGGATGTGACCTTTATTGGTCAAATATTGAATCTGTATATGAATCTCTTCATTCTCGATAATGGATCTTTTGTAAACAAATGTGTTAGGTAATGAAGAACTAGGAACAAGTTTAATGGAGTGTTTTACCTGGAAATGTAGAGGTACTCCATCTAGCTCTTGAAATACGTTCTGATATTCATCAAGAATATCGTCGATCTGCTAGTGCTATTGGGAGATGCATTGATCTATGAGTCGACTATTTGTTGCAATCTTCCTAGGATGTTGAGGCTTGATCATGATCAATGAAAATATCTAAGCATGGTCGATGAGCTTCTTTATCTGTTTGGTAGATACCATCGCAACCGTTGGTGTAGGTCTTTGCTTTCGTATACCATACCATTGGTTTCGTATTTTGACAATCACCTTCTAAGGCCATGACTTATAACTCCCATGTCTATCCCATAAGTAATGTCAGCTATAGAAAGTGGTGCCACGTCACTGAGTGCTTCATCTTCAAAAGGCTTAATGAAGTAGGTGAGTTTGCATTGTCTGGTGATTCTCAATTCCTATCCATCCTTCATCCAACTGATATTATAAGGCTGAGGATGTGGAGTGGTGACAAGACCTAGTTTCTTCATGAGATCTTCAGAAACAAAGTTCTTCTGGCTGCCATTATCCATAATCAAATGCAATGTATTGTCTTAAACCCATATATGTGTATGGAATAAGTACTCTCGTTCCTCCTCATCGATGATAGTGGAGGTTGTTGGAGTGGTTGATGTCTATGTCAAAAGGGTCGATGCTTTTGGGTCAAATTCTACTAGGGTTTCGCTGGACAAGATGGAGGTAGACAATTTTTCCAAAAATGTCTTTCGAACCTTTAATTTTGACGCATTATGCCATGATGAATTGTGGTAATCACACCATTTTGCAGTAGGGGGTTATTTACTATGTTCCCTCTTGTCTTTCTGAGAGTGCTTTTTCCCATGGTCTTTCTTTGGAGGAGTCGGCTGAGAAGGGTGTCTTGACTTGTCGGAGTCAGCTGGTTACATCTTGTTAGATGTTTGACCTTTCATCTTAGTCGTGAAGTGTGCTTTTCCTTTCTGTTTGGGTTCAATATTACTAGCATAGTGGAATGCATCCGCAATCGTATAGACAGTAAAAAACTCTATCTCTTGCTAAATGTATGGGGACAATCTGCTAACGTACTTTAGAACAAGCAATTTATCTTTTTCTTAAACACTAAGTCTCATCACTAGTCTATAGAACTCATCGGTGTAACTCTGCACATACTGGTCTTTCCATTGCCTTAGTTATTGCCACTTCTTATACTACTATTCAATGTACTTGGGAAAGTAGAACTCATTCCATATGTACTCGACAAATTTCTCCCATTATTCTATGGGGTATCCATCTTTGTCAATAATTTCTCCCACCAGCAGTGCACATAGGTCGACATCTTTAAGGATGGTGATATTTTCATCTTATGATAGTTGATTCACAGAGTAATAGGATTCCAATTGTCTATTGATTGCGTGTCAATCTTGCCTTCTAGATTTGGTATGTTCAAGTTCATTTGCACTTTGAATGGATTGATTTTTTCATAGTCATATCTCGAGAATCCTCCTGATGTCGAGGAGAATCATGTGAGAAACTCATTGAACTGGGTGAACATTTCGGTTCGATGTCGAGCCAGTAATTTCTCTATGAGTTTCTCTATCTCGCCAGTTACCAGTTACATGTCTATTATCTACTTCTTCGGCCATCTTCGGTCTAGTGGTGCGAGTAGATAGATACTCCGAAGTCGAAGGGAATGTATTCTTGGATTGATGAGTTTGCGAGCATGTTTGAACAAGCATAAGTCAGGTAACCTTAATAGAAGTGTCTACATAGGACTTAATCACAAACAAGATTTGGTACCAATGGTCCAGGTGCCTAGGTGCATGACAGTGACAACATTTCAATTGAATGAATCGAGTATTGTTGTGGTGGAAGCATATTAATAACCAACAAAACAGTAAATACCCTACACACAGAAACATACACACACACACACACACACACACACACACACACACACACACACACACACATAGGTAATGTGCAAGATTTTGAACCAATCTCTGTTACTTCATTACTACTATATTACTTGCTTACTTGATTGTATATTACAATAATGTGCATGCTTATATGGAGTGTTGAGAATGATTGGGTTGTCTAACCCTTATGTTCAATTACAAGAGAAGTTGGAACAGTTCAGAATTTCAACCATTATAGACTATTAGAAGACATAGAGACAATCTATCGTCGTAGTGTTGATCATCGGTGTCAACGATGCATGTCAAAGTAGTGTCAAGGTGCAGTCTTGTTGAAGTCGAAGTTGAACCTGTCGAAGTCGACAATTAATGCCAACTGTTGGGTGGATCACTCTTCATGGTGTTACTTTTAAGGTCTTATTCACATGGTTGTTTGTCATTTTGCATGGTTTTTTTATGCTTGTTTTCATATGTCTCTTATTGTGTTTTGTCCTTATAACATTTAATGCACGTAAACCATTTCCTTTATAGAATGGCATGCATTGCTTGCAATGTGAGAACCTATTTTCTCTCTCTTGGAACTTTCATTATTTGAACAATGAAAAATCCTAAAAAATCGTAAGAAATAAAAAATAAAAATGGGGGGAAAGTATTGGATATAAATTTGGGGATTTTCCTGATATGTTAAGTTCCCATTACTCTAGTTTTGGTAGTCACTGGTGTCACACTTGGCATGATAATCTATGTAGAGTCATCCACATGTGTCCTTACACCTAGTTATTGTGGTCATTGAGTTTTACCAAATCCCAGTTTGCTTGCCAAATCTGAGTCTTTATTTGCCCAATTTTCCTACCATTGCTCACTCTCCATTATAAGAAAATGCCTAATATATACCTTTTTTGTAGTAATGTTTTCCCATGATTTCCTTTGAAATGGAAGGTTTCCCATGTCAGTATATACATGTTGACTATATGTCAATGGATGTCTTATGAAACCCTTCATTGGCTATATTTTATGTCTCTATCATTCATTGGCTATATTTTTACCTCATGTTGGTTGAAAGGTTGTATCATCCCCCTTCCTCCGATGGATGTACTCTTATAAACTTTAACACATTTTATTTGGGAGCTTTATCTAAAGGAATAGTACCTTAAGTTCCATTTTTCTCTTCAATGGACTTCTTGTATTTGGTAGTGAATTATCATCGTTGGTCCCTGACCAAATGGTCACTTTAAGTGTTTGACTTCAAAGCATCTATTTACACTATTTAGGATCTTACTACCTTGAGGTAGATTTTCATAACATCTAGCATGGTTTTTCAATATTGATGTCTAAGTAGATCATTTCTTCCATGTTCGACTTCAACTGACCATGGCATGGAGAGAGATGTACTTAATGGTATTAGTGTTTCAAATTCCATCAAAAACAATGTGCATTTATGGTTCCTTTCAACGGGCAATGGAACTTTTTTTGGAGCTATTTTGAACCATTATTTGAGTTATTAACACTTGTCTAAATCCCTTTGGTGTTGGGGTCTCGTATTTTTCAATTTTGTGCCATTTACCTCCATGATATTACCATTGATGTTAGAGTATGTATAATGATGATGTATTGGGATATTGATGTACTTTGGCATGGTCTCTTTCCGCTTGAACCATGGATCCATCTATATATGATGAACTACAGTGTGTCCACACCCATTTTGTTGTGCCATGAGCTACTCATATCTTGTACTTGACTTGACTCATACATAAGCATGTTGATGTGTGAATTAGGAAATAAAGGGTGATTCTTACCCTCTATTATGGTTGTAGCTGGTTTCCTTGTATTTTGTCTTAGGTAGCATCTTCCATTGGTTCTTGAATGTTCATTTCAATGAATAAACAACATAATTCATTTCATGCATATGATTCTATACTAACCTCATACACAAAGGGACATCTATAGCTATGGGAATTTTTCTTGCATGTCCCAAGTAGTCCTATTTCCAAGGTGCATTGCAATGTGTTATATTTTTCATGGTATAGGTTGATTTGTCCCTTTCAAAAGTTGTGCCTTCCTCGCTAGAGTTTCTCCCAAGGTGTAGAATTTGTTATAATATTTGCATGCATGCATCGACCATGGGGAAATTTCATCGACAAACACTCCCAAGTTGAATTGGTCAATATTGATCATAGTTAGTACACCCAAAGTGTGAATGTCTGAATACTATTATATATACAAAACTCTTTCTTCATGTTGACTCGAGGGCAAGTAGTGGACATCGACACCAACACATAGCAAGTCAAGCTATAAGGGAGCCCCAAGAGACAAAGAAAATGGCCACCAACAAGGAACTTGAAGGTCCCATTATTTGACGAGTTTTTGTATTGCTCCTTTGGCCTTAAAAGAACCAAATCCTCCTAAAGAGCACATGAAAGGAAACAATGGATGGGAACCCATCATGGTTGATCTCTAGTTCTCGATTGAAGGATGGGGTATTCCTCCCCTTAAAGACTTTCCCCTTAATATAGGTTCAATTTGTGCAACACCATGATCTTTTCCCTTGAGTTAGCTAGTTGGTTTGATGTTTATGTATTTATTCATTTGGTCTTGGGCATTGGAGTACTTTTTATGACAATATAACTTTGTATTGTCGTACATGCATGCTTTTTATTTACTAGGGTTTATGCCGTTTAGTTATAGCTTGTGGAAGATACTATGGGGCCCTTTTTGTCAAATGCACAATTCGTGTATCTCAATGGAAATATGAAGAATGCTATCGAAATTTATGAATATAATTAAATTAATGAATGGGGATTGACTTAATTCGACTAATTTGATTAGTGCAAGTTGAATTAACATATGTTAAGGTAAATTTAATCATTGCTAATCTACATGAATGTAAACTAATGGATGCAATTTACTTTTTAATGTAAATAAGATTAAATTAAATTCATGAATTAATAAATTTTTATGAATGTAATCAAAATGATACATAACAATTAGCTTATAATGGTTTTTTTACAATAAAGCTTCATTTGACTATTTATAGACAATATGCAAATCACATGAATACAAAAAGTGAATTGTGCATGCATTTACCCTAAAAAAACTAGCAAAATTATATAGAATTCAAAAATCAAGTTGGATTAATCCAAAACCCCTCATAACATAATCAATAATAACATGAAAGTAACAATGTCTATGGTACTATATGATGTACAACAAGATACATAAAACAGGAAACGATAATGCATGCATTGGGACAAGGCTCAATGTAAACATTTTAGGCATAACCCAAATAGTCACCATAGGAGGCTCATTGGCCAACATCTCCCATCCATTATCATTAGTATTAGGAAGCTTAGGATCCTCCAAAATGGCAAGGGACAAAGTAAACAAATTGTTTGCCATGGATAAATGGGAAGGGAGACATGTTCCCTCTACTCTTTCATCTATCTTCCATCTTGGTGATGACACTTTGATGAGATTGTGATGAGATTGTTCAAGAGGGGTTGGATGGGTACCAACTCATTACACAAGGGGGCTCAACTAAAAAATCTAATAGTTAATACAAGTGGTCCATCTACATCCTCATTTTATGAGTATACACTATGATTTATAAAGACAAGATAACACATGTTAGTGCACCATCATACCAAGAGCAAGTGCGAGCATGCTCATGCTTATTAAAAATGGCATAGTTGTGCTTCTTTGAAATAAAGTGTATGTCTTTAATTCACATAAGCATGGATGTTGCATTGAATTTTGTGGGCCATGGTATTATATCATATAGGAGAGCACATTTCCATGTGATGGAAGTTGGGAGAGTTGCTAGTAGGGGGAATATGCTTGGGCCCACACAAAGTTGGATAGATAAAAAAAACAAAATATGTGTTTTGAGGTCTTAATGATTGGAAACCAGACAAAGGTTGCCTTTTTATATTCCAAGACTAACATCTAAAGGACCATGAACCTAAAGAACCACCTCTTTTTCCCAAAGTTCACTTGTTAGAGACTATTAAATCATATGTATAACATACATTTAAGGTATGACTACCTATATTCGGGGATTGGTTTGTATTTGGAGAAAAACGTCACACTCCCTCGGTCTAGTCCCTCCACTAGGATTATGGGCTTTGCAAACTAAGCATAAGCACAAGATCCTTTGGTATTAGGTGTTGTGCTTAGTTTATAAAAAAATGATTAGAATTAGCTAAACTGATTTTTTTCTTAGGATTCATCCATGCAATCCATTTCCTAGAATAGATTTTATCAAGTCACTAGAATATTGGATGCCCTTCTTTAATGACTTACAAGTTGAGATACAAGCCACTTTGGATAGTGTTTACACTTGCATAGTAGCAAAGGAGAGTAATATAAACTATTATGAATGAAATGCAAGAATGTTTGAAGATAAAGATTCTCTCATGATAAGAAGAGCTTAATAGCTTCCTAGGCCTTCTAAATACTTTACAAAAATGACAATTATTTTTTAAAACTCAAACGGATCTTTTTTATTTTATTTTTCAGAGATACACCAACCCCCCAGCTCCAGATATCCAGGGGTTTCCCTTTGATGCACCATAAATAAAAAAATAGATGCAGAAGAAGAGTTGGTCCACCAAGAGTTGAAATCAGTACCAATTTCGTGAATACACCAGGAGGATGAACTACCAAGTTTAATGCAAAGTTTCTTTGATGATCTCAATGAAATGGAGCCAAGCCACTTAGAAGTCTCAGATGGCAACATGGAAGGGGATGTCCACTTATCAACCACTTTAGCAATGTTCCTTTTGATATTTTGGGCAACGCTCTGAGGAGTCACTGACATATTGTTGAAAATCAAATTATTTCTGGTAATCCATAGATTCCACCAGACGAATTTCAAAATTAGTTGCCAGAGATTAAACCAATATTTATTAACTCCACATAACGTTGGACTCCATTCAATCCATTGATGATAGAGAGAAATAACATCAGTTTGTACAAGAACATGGCAGAGATCATGAAGGACAAGCTTCCACACTGAGTTTGGGAAGCCGCATGCAATGAAGAGGTAAGCAGAAGGTTCAAACGCTGAGTTGCAAAGACAACACCTGAATGGACATTGGAAGCCACGTTTTACCAGATTGTCCCCTGTCAGATTCTTATTGTGCATTATCAGCCAAGTGAAAAAATTCACTTTAGGGAGACAGAATGAAGACCATATCAATTTCTAGAACGCAGGAGTGAGACAAGAATCGTGTGGGAGCTATTGAAAAGCCAAATAACCTTTGGCAGCTGAATATGTTACTAAAATACCCCAGCCCCATTTGTCTTTATAAGATTTATGGACTGGAGCTAGACTTGTTAATGCGGAAAGCAAAAGATTTTTTTGATAGCTGAGATGTTCAGGAAGCTCGGGAAAAGACCATTCTGCCCAATTTCCATCTCAATCCCAAGAAAAAATATCAGCCAACCAGAGCAAACCTTTTTTCGTTAGCCAAACCTTAATCTCTTCTAACATAATAACAGAGGAAAGGGGATTGTTACCTGAAATTTTATCCTCCCACAAACGGATCTTCTTCCCGTTACCTGGAATTCTAAAAATATGTTGATTGAATTTATCAATTCCTTTTCTACATAGATTCCAGGTAGATGTGCCTAAAGGAGAAGAGGAAGTTCTAAAATTTCTCATTGATCTGCCCATTAGTTATTTCATTCTAAAGATCTTGCTGACAGGGTGATTTTTATCCACATAAAGCTGCCAAATAAATTTGCCTCCCAGCACCAGATTACTCAGACCAGGATCACGGATTTGTAATCCTCCCTCGTTAAGAGTTTTTTTAAGAATGTCCCAGCTTACAAGATGCATCTTAGGCTGATTGCTTTTTCCCCCATTCCATAGAAAGTCTCTCATAAGTTTGGAAATATGATTCGAAATATACTTCAGGGCAAGAAGCAAGGAATATTGAAAAATGGGAAGGGATGAGAGAACATCCTTTATCAAAATTAATTTCACGGACTTGGTTAGCCATTGACCACCCCAGGAAGCTATTTTGGATTTAAGCTTAGATAAAAAATCGAGCCAAAGAGAGGGAGGGCTAGAACCAAGAGTTAATGGAAGCGCCAAATATTTTATATTTTCCCACTTATCAAAGTCAGGGAACCCCAAGGAATTTGCAATTCGAAGAATTGAAGCATGGTCAACATTCCAACCATAAACAACACTTTTATTGTTATTGATCAGTGCTCCAGAGATTAGGAAATAATTTTGAAGAATAACCTTAAAGGCTTGGGCAATCGATAATGAGGCCCCTCCAAGGAGAAGAGAATCATCAACAAAAAGGGCATGTTTTATTGGGTCCACCCCCCTTGCAATCTTAATGCCAGGAATGAAACCTACTTCCTTTTCAATGGTTAGCTTTCTGCTGAGAGATTCAACCATCAAAATGTATAAAAAAGGTGAGAGCGAACACCCTTGGAGAAGACCTCTTGAAGCTTGAAATTTTTTTGTTGGTCTACCATTGACAAGAGGCGCAACCCAGGGCCTATCTATACAAGCTTTTATCAAATTAACAAACTCCGGAGTGAATCCAAAAGAGAGAAGGACTCGATAAATAAAGGGAAGCTTTACTCTATCAAAGACGTTCTTCATATCAAGTTTAATGAGCATTCCTTTCTCCTTTCTTTGGAAACTTGAATGAAGAGCTTCTTAATCCTGAATTACATTATCTACTAAGTGCCTGCCCCTAACAAATCCCCCTTGAAGTAGAGAGATCAACTTACCTAGCAAAGGCTTGAAGCGATTAGCTAGAAGTTTGGCTAGGATTTTGTAAGAGACATTACACAACAAAATAGGTCTAAAACTGTCGAAGGAAGAAGGATTAGCTTCCTTAGGAATTAAAGCTAGGAAAATGGAGTTAGTACACTCTCCAACTTTAGCTTTTTTATGGAATGCTGACACCATGCGGATCAATTCTGATTTGGTTATGTTTCGGCAGGCTTTATAAAAGTGAGATGAAAATCCATCTGGGCGAGGAGCTTTACTCGACTCCATTGCCCAAATGACATCCAAAACTTCATGTTCAGAGAGTGGTTTCAAAAGAATTTTGCTATCCTCTATGCTGACAAGAGAAGGAATATTAACCAAAAAGTATGCAGACACTTCCTCGTCAGAGAGCCCTTCCTCCTGAAACAAGAGCTGAAAATGACTTCTTGCGGCTTGCTTTATATGAACATGGCCTTTAATAATTCCCCCCTCCCCAATGGAGATTTCAGAGATATGATTTCTTGACAATTTGGATCTACATTGGCGATGGAAGAAGGTTGTGTTTTTGTCTCCCGCCTGCATCCATAGACTTCATGATTTCAGCCTTAGAAGTTCTTCTTCCTGTTTAAAATATTGTAAGGTATTGAATTGAGCAGATTGCTCAAAAGCAAGATGAGCTTTGGAGATATCACATTCTTCCATTTCAAATTGAAACTCTGATAACTCAAAAAAAAAATCCTGTCTATTGCTAGTTGGAGTGTTTTGAGGTTTTTTTATCCAATTTTTAAGAGTCTTTTTGAGTTTCTGCTCCCAAACGAAGCTGGGAGACCCAAAAACATATTGCGACCAAGCATGATACACAATATCCATAAAACTGTCTCTTTCAATCCATAAAGGACTAAAACAAAATGGAATTGGGCCGAGGTCGTCCTCCTTTTCCAGTGTAAGAGTGATAGGATGATGATCAGATATGAGTTTAGGCATAATTTTAGAAGAAATTACAACATTCACGTGCATCAATGAGCTGTTAACTAAAAATTTGTCAAGGCGTGTGACAATATTGGTTGCTCCAATTCTGTTGTTTGACCAGGTATATCTGCCTTTCTTTGGTTTAAAATCAGAAAGATCCCAGGATTGAATCAGTGCCTCGATCATATCTTGAAAGTAATACTTACCAACGAATCCTCCTTTTTTCTCATTCAGGGCTAAAATTATGTTGAGATCCCCTGGTATTATAGAATTTGCAGGAGAATTGGCATCTAAGAAATATGTTAATGATTTCCAACATTCTCTCTTTTCAATGAAATTGACTGAGACATGGAGATTGAACAGAGCAAAAGAGATCTTACTTGAAATGTGAAATAAGTCTGTAAATATCCAGAGTTGAGTAACAAACCATATTTTAACTTAAAAATTAGCTTCACTCCATAGAGTAGCGAGACCCCCAGAGGTGTCTCTAGCGTTGACAGCCTTGCCAGCACTCATTTTCCATTTTGATTTGCTTAGGAGAAGAAGTGATTCTTCATCGATCTTGGTCTCTTGGAGTAAGAGAATATCAAAATTTTCCATTCTCATTAAGTCTTTGAGTGCTTCAGCTTTGATTGGATTCCCCAATCCCCTGTAGTTCCAAGAGACAACCTACATTATTTACTCGGGAAAGAAGGAGTTATTACTCCCTTTAGAGGTCTAGTCCCCTTTCTCTTGCCAAGTGACATTTCAACAGTGGACTAGATTCCCTGCATATTCAGTCTCTCCGCCTCTTCTTCTCCATGCTCCTTTCGAGACTTCCTGCGTTTTTGGAGAATTTCTCAATAGAATCTTCGTCAGAAGAGCTTGAACTATCAACCAGATTCTTCTTAGTAATTTCTGCATATGAAGGAGAGGACTTAGCTCCATTTGGAGAAGGATTTTGTTGCT
The DNA here is from genome assembly GCA_001517045.1 of Pseudotsuga menziesii. Classification (NCBI taxonomy): domain Eukaryota; kingdom Viridiplantae; phylum Streptophyta; class Pinopsida; order Pinales; family Pinaceae; genus Pseudotsuga; species Pseudotsuga menziesii. The sequence continues at coordinate 229,496 of LPNX011052475.1, forward strand.
CACCATCTCTGGGTAGTTCTGAGCAAACAACCCCAGATGAATCCATTATTCCTATGTTTGCTATAGCTTCATCATTCTGCACTTCTAGCTGTTGCAATTCACCTTCTTCTAAAATAGCAGAGTCTTCAGCAGAGCTTAAAACATCAAATTGGTTAGAGGATATATTAGGTTTCTCTACGACCTGTACATTAGGAGGGATATTCACATCAACTTGAACTCCATTTTTGGCCTTTCCATCTTTCCCATTATTTCTATTGTCCTGGTTAGGTAGACCCGTTTTCTTAATTTGTGTCCACCGATTCTTTTCTTTTTCTACATCATATTCGGTTTTGTTCTTGCAATTTCAGGCAAAATGACCATACCCATGGCAGAAATCACACTTAAGTGGTATTTTCTCATAGTCTAACTCCTGGATATGAAACCATTCAGCTACAGTTAGGTTAATTGCCTTAGGCAGACCTATTTCCATATCAACTTCGACGCATATTCTAGCACATGAATACTGATCTTTCCTTACTACCCTATCAATGTATTTACCCAACTTGTTGCCAATGGATTCAAGGGATTTAGAACCCCAGCAATGCAAAGGTAAATGAGGGATCCCTACCCAAGTAGGGACAGCTGACAGAACATCTTGAGTAGGGTCGAAGTCTGGAATCCACTTGTTCAAATAAAGCCCCTGAGGGCCCATAAAGTATGGACCATTACGAAAAATGAGGTCACAATCGTCTGCAAATTCAAACACAAATACATAATACCCTCTTCCAACAAAGTGGCTTTTAATTCTATCATTTACTAATGGTCTCTAGTTTCTATGCTCCCATCCATCAATGGCCTTTAGAGATAGCCAGAGCCCTGTGAATTATCCTATTAACCCACGCTCTGCAAGGTTTAAATCCATTCGACAAGTCCAATCTATAGGAAGTTCCATAGAGGGGATGCTCACTTTCTTAACGAATTTCTGGGAAGGACCCCCCTTTTGCTTTCCACAAGAAGCAATCAATTTCTTGAATGCATCAATATTTGGAGGAAGAGGCAGAGGAGGATCCCTACCAAAATCCATAAGGAAAGATCACTAGGTAGATCTTCCAGTCACTAGAGAACTGAAATCGTAGCAAACCAACTAGCACAAGAAAAAATGTTTCTGAAACACGACCTATGAAAGCAAGAAATTCACAAAATCGTAGAGAATCGAGCTGTGATACATTTGAACTTCAGAGAAAGACAATCCAACACAATCGATTCGGCACAGAGAGCAAGTTCGAGGTGCTCCAGCCTTTGCAAGAAGAGTAAACCAATCACTCCAAGAACTTCATCGTGAACCAGAAATGAAGAAGTGAGGCGCAATCACTGAAACCAGCGTCTGCTAGCATAGGAAACAACCACCTTGCTACGCAGAGAATCTTAGAGAGACTCCACACTTGCAAGCAACTAAACGCCTAGCAGAAAGTTGCAAAAGCTCAGAGGGAAAGAATTTTTTTGAAAATCTTCTTGGAGCGAGTTTTTGGTTTTTTCAAAGGGCCTCGATCCAAAAATGACAACTTTAACTTTAGTAGGGGTGACCATAAAAATCTAAAAGCATACACCTCTCTAGGACTTCTCGTCGACTATACTATATTAACCAATTAGATGCACGTGAAGGACTTGCAAGCATGTATTTAATTAAGACTAACAAAAAATTAGTGTTTTAAATTTTCTTAGCCTAAATCAGATGTGGTTGTAAAAGATTGCGTCACAATAGAGTAGTAGAGGTGTTTTTGTCCTTGGTACCTGGAATTTGTAAACTTTATGATCAAATTTTGCTATACTGTCGTGTCACCCTTTTTGCTTGGATGTGCACAACAAAAATGCCCTTGAATACACAAGATGTTTGAGTAATAACCCCTTGGGGTAGTGATACTTTGAGATACTGATAGCAATGGGGAGACTTTTATGATAATATGAGCTTTTGGATGAAAATGACAGAGGAAAGTGTTTTCTTAGGAATTGAAGGTTCTCCCACTAAATTGTTGTTGCAAACTAATTCCTGGTTATCTCTTCCCCTGTTAATATTTAAATTAATGTTTAAGATGGCAACGACATGTGTACAAGTACCTATAAACAATCATTTTAAAAAACAAACGACATTAATCAACAAGTTTTAGATAAAAAAAATTTAGTACCATACCCTTAAAAATGTCTTTGACATAAATATTGTTATTCCAATAATGATTAAAATTGTGTATAAATACGCAATTATAGTCTTAAAAACAAGAAAATGAGGAACTTAAAAGTCAACATTAAACATGGAGCCTTAAACCACAAATGCATGACATTGCAATTAGTTATTTGAGAACATGGAAAGAAGCTTAAGCCAATCTATGTGGTATTTATACTAATGTTATTTAATATTAGTGACAAATTAAGTGTATGAGAAGGACTTGCAAGCATGTATTATGCAAATACTACCACAAAATTAGTGTTATAAATTTGCTCAGTCTGTATTGGATGTGTCCTTAGAAATATAAAAAAGGGTAATGACTATACATGAAAATGGATTTTCAAATGGTAGAGTGTTGGACCCTTAATGAGTAGATTCCAAAGTTTACATGCCTTTGTTCAAAGGTTTCCATAAGCTTTATACACTTTGGTTGAGGAATTTTGCTCTCTCTCTCTCTCTCTCTCTCTCNTTTATTATAAAGTTTGTAATTAATGACCAAGTGGGATCAAGGATAATTGCATTTAATTGTTGAATATTTTATTATTAAATAAGTGAAAGATGAGACAACAACTTAAGGAGGTTGTTAAATGAGTGTTTTACTAGCCACTTGGTGGAATAGGATAGGTTCAGAGCAGATTGACACTTGGCAGCATCCTCAAACTACTTCTAGCTGTTGCAGGAGGAAACTTCCCTATTTTTGTGGTCGTGTTCCCCAAGAAAGTGGAACAAGAGCAGGTGGCTCATTAAGTGAAAACTGACCCAAAAGACCTAGGCATGCAAATAAAACTTCCCATTGAATTCAGCTGGGGCTGCTCCTTCTTTACTTGTGAAAATTCTGAGTGAAATTAGTGCACAAGAAATTCGATGGAGGGGACTAGCATAAGTTTTTTGAGTGAAAAGTGCTGAAGTTCTGAACTAGTGCAACTGATTTAAGTTGAGTTCATACTGCTACAAGCAAAACATATTATTGTTGATTACTCAGTAGAGTTGCTGAGGTTTCTAAACCAGTTCTCTCACCCAGTGCTTTCAACCAGGTGGACCAGTAGACAGGCTCGGGGGTCCTAATATTTTGCAGTTCAGCTATCTTTAGGAGTTGGTTGGGAGGAACAGGCTCCTTAAGTTGTTGTCTCCTCTACTGCATTTCCAGGTTCTACATGTTCTTTCTAATTTCGCTATGCATACTTAGGAACAAGAAGGAATGAATTTAGGAAATACTATGGTTATGTGTCTGCTTCATCTGTTTTTAAAATTAATAGAAGGAAATCTTTTACTGTGGAAAGATAGATGAATTCTGAATGAATGATTATAGTAAATTCAAATTTACCGATGGGTAAAATACCTAGCTATATTTTTCCACACCTTCAAGAAGGTAGTACTCTAGTACAGTAGGTTAGATTAAATTCTGATGGATAAATCAAATGAAGTATGCAGGATTATGTTATTTACTTTCTACAGATTCTTATAGGATTAATCAGAAGAAAAATTTTCTATTTCAAAAGTTTCCTTAGTAAGAATACATTATTTTAAACATAAACAAAACTACCTTCAAGAAAGATCTTTAAAAAAAAAATACACAGTCTGTGTAAGGGTGTTCATTTAACACAGTAATAATTATTATTTATAAGATTAATACATTATAAGTATACGTATAGTTATTAAAATATTATAGGAAACAGGAAAACAAAATAAATAGAAGCAACCTATAAATAGTAAAATGAAGTATAGTAATCACTTAGGATTTAGCCTTAACATCTAACCAATTTTTATTTATATTGTAAATAAACATCAAGTAATAAAGGCATTATGTTAATCAGTAATAATGCAGGGTTTTTAAATAAAATACAAATACAAACCCTAAATCCAGGGAGAACTGTGAGCTAGCAGTCATTTACCTTCTCTTCCCAGATTTGGGATTTTACAGTTTTTACCCTTCTTCTCTTACTTTAATCCCTTTATTTTATTTATTTACAATATTCATATTATAAAAGCATAGGATTAAAATCAAATTTCACATAAACAATATTAAAATTGTTTATCAAATATAAATTAAGACAATTTAAGAAAATATATTTTAAAAATTTCTCAATCCAATCACACAGTAAAATTTGGGTTGTATTGACAAACCCTTCTTTTTATTTATTTCCTTAAACAAATCTTTTACTAACACAGGAGAACTCAAACTTTGTTTTAAAACTAATATCCTGAACATTTTCCTCCTTCTAAATAAATTTGAAAATATGGACTTAAACAGTAATAAAACCTCTTCTAAATTCTTTAACCATCCATTCATCAACACAAGTATTTTAACAGTAAAATATTTCTATTAAGTTAAACTTAAGCAAAATTGAAATTTTATCCAATACAGGAAAACCCCACAGTCTACCATTGATTTCTTTAAACCACAGTTCATTGTTGATTACATGATATCCAACACAGTAAGCTTTAGAGCTTAATCAACATGTAAAAGATTTCTAAACCCTATCTAAAACAAAATTAAAATCTCACAAAAGTCATGGCTTTAAGCCTGTCCAAAATAAATTCTTGTAAATCAAGTTACGGCCAAAAAGGCTTCATAAGAATTTCATCGAAACATTCAAGTCACGGCTATACGACCTTCCCAAACAAACATAGTACATTGTAGCCACGACGAAGCAGTATTCAAACCAAGTGAAACAGTATCACCCATGAACCCACACACCATCGCAGAGGAAACCTCGGGCAAGGACCAAGGCTTACTCGATTTCTGAAGGAGCGCGGAGACCCCTCTTCGCCAGAGTCTTCTAGCTTGCATTCTAGAAACTCTTCTTGTAAACAGACCTACACACCCATTGAAGAATGGATAAGTTTTCTATATAAAAAAAGAACTAGCATATGAATTGATGGCAAATGTAAGTAAGGAAATGATGAGTTTACCTGGAGAAGTTTCACCACCAGCCGCGCAATATCTTGAATACACAATGTTTTCAACCAAGTGAAAACCCTCTTACCCTAGCAACTAGGCAGGAGAGACAGGTAAGCCCACACTCAACGATATGGTTTAAGCCATCAACCAAAACCACAATGAAACCAAAACTGAAAGCACACTGCTAATCCAAACAGAGTTCACAAATGAAAAAATGCACGAAGGAAAGCTCTCGCAGAGGCAAAGAAATGGAAACAAAGTACCTTACACGTAGAGATAAGTAAAGGTGACAAAGGCCCTGATGTGTAGAGGTAATCCATGGTGACGAAGGCCCTTACATGCAGAAGAAAAACAATGGTAAAGCCATGAGGTCGTAAGCCTGCGGCTCCCTCTCCACAACAGTAAAAAGATAGGTTAATCGCGATATTTAAGGGTTTTGGAGACATATATAGTAAAGTTCCAAAGTCAAAACCCTAACCACTATCAAACAACCACGTGGACTCCACCTTTAGTTTGATTTTATGGGTTTTGTTCTATAGTGCAGGAGTGTGAAGTGAAACCTGCAAAGGATTTCATATAACCATATTAGTATTGAAAACTTTTACAAACACCCCTTTTATGAGTTAGGGTTATGCAAGAAGGTAAATCATAATCCCATACTAGAACTTTGGTTAAAGAAAACTTGTAAGCATAATATTGCAAGTATTGAGATGGTTAGCATGATTCATGGGTAAAGGTATTATAGTTAGATTATTTAATAGGGTAAAAAAATTGTTACATAATATCTCTTGTGAAATTTAAGTCATGTAAGGGTTTGGGTTAGATAGATTCTTTAGGAAATGATCTCTTCATTCCTTAATCAAAGCAGAAATACTACTTGTTTAATGATATAATGTTCATATTATTGCATTTCCACCTGGTCAATACCTAAGCAGTTAGTAGAATTGTTTTCTGCATTCAATCATTAGTTCCATGTATGTGTGAATGTCAACATTTATACCTTAAAAACTATACCTAGACTTAGGTTTTTCTAGTTTATATAACATTTGAATATATGTTGAGACAATACATATGAATTACCATGGTAACAGGTAATGATGTATCAAATGACCTAGTATGCAAATTTATCTTTCTCTAGAATTGTATATAGGACCTAGTATGATAATAAATAAATGAAAGTATGATAAACAAGTATAATCGAAACTAGGTAGAAGAACACCTAGATTTATGTTCGGATTTTCCAAATACTTACTCATACAAGTAAGTAAATAAAAAGTAATTATACAGTTTCGACGATACCTCCTTTTTTATCAAAGCTGTAAACTAAACAAATATACTAGCATTTTAGTTATGCTAGTTGAAATAATTTAGTCTTGATCCTGAAACTAGTTTGCAAAACGTCTTACCTGTAAAAAGACCTGTAAAAGAAGTATCACTTCATTGCATTAGCTAAAAAGCTAAGTAAGCCTCGGTCATGAACTGAAGTTCCTTCATATTACAAACAGTAAAATAAATTTTAGTACCTAGTAAACAAACAAATGTTTTCAGCTCATGTTACTTCAGACCATAACCTGATAAATCAACCTTTAATTACTGAATTATGGAAGCAAATAATTAAGTATGTAGATATAGAAATTAACAATGGAATTAGTTTAGACCTTAATGTTGTTAACTGTTAATAGTTAAATGTTCCTCTTAAGCAACGATTGTAAACATTTAATGTCATAGGAAAAATTTTAAATTTTTATGAAATTTGGAGTATTACAGTGTGTGTGTGTGTGTGTGTGTGTGTGTGTGTGTGTGTGTGTGTGTGTCCACACACACACATACACAATCTCCACACACACACATACACATATTCCATTGGAATTTGGTATGCAACTAGTGGTATAAAATTCTTACAATTTGATCATTCACCGATGCGGATAGAATTATTGGAGGTGTCATTCCATATTATCTCTAACAATTTGACACTACCAACAATTATCCTAATCATAAAATATTGTGTCACATTAGAGTACTAGAGCTATTTTTTCCTTTGTACATTATATTTGTAATCTTTATGATTGACTTTTGCTAGGCTACTATGGCACCCTTTTAACTTGGATATGCACGGCATCAATGCCCTTGAACATGCAATATGCTTGAGTAACAACCCGTTGGCGTAGCGATACTTTGAGTTTCTTGTAGTAATGAAGAGACTTTGATGCCAAAACAAGCTTTGGATGACAATGACATAAGAAGGTAATTGCTTAGGAAATGAAGGTTCCCCCATTGAATTATTGCTATAAATAATTCCTAGTTCTCCCTTACCATGTTAATATTTAAATTCATGTTTATGATGGAAAGGACAAAAGTACAAGCACATATAAACCCAGCAAGTTTAAAAAACAAATGGCATAAATCAACAACTTTTAGAGGATGAAGTTTTTTTAAAATACCCTACCCTTAAAAAATGTATTTGACATAAGTATTGATTTTCTAACAATGGCTAAGACTTTTTATCAATATGTGAATGTAATACCCCTAGTTTTGACTTGGAATATATTAAATCAAACCATGTACAAAGCACTAGAGGGGCTATGATTCCACTAGAGGGGACGAGGAAAGGGGGCCTGTGGGAGATTAAACTCTCTATTTTCAAGTGCCAACCTTAGAACTCATCCATCTGCTGCTATGTGCCTTGATTGTGCTAATTATTTCCTTTTGACTATTAAATCCAATCATTGAATGCATGTGTAGGGTTGGTGGGGAAACTCTTCTCATGTAGTTATGGAAGCATGGGATGAATATACTTCTATGACTATTGTAAGAGTACTCTCTTATATGGTTATAAGTTATGTCAGTTGTCTCTTCACCACTCTCTCATCTCCTTTGGAGTCTATTGTTCATTCTCATGCATATTTTTACAACATATTTTATAGTAGGTCGAGTTTTTTCTTTTGTTCATTCCATTGTCATTTTATTGGACTCTGCAATAAACAAAATTTTGAATTTGGAAGAAGGATTGTAGAAATTAGACAAAATAGATGGTTTTAGGTGAGCATAGAGGTTGGGAAAGATAAGAACCTTTACCCATGGAATTTCGTTGCTCCTAAATGCCTGATAAGCCATGAATTATTCTCTGATAACATGCAGTAGGTCAGACTCTTTCTTCACAGACAGTAAGCATTGTAAGGGATGGATTTCTTAAGAGCACTGAGGAACAATGAAGAGAAATACCTTCCTTGTGTTGTGTGGGGCAGTATAAAAGAGTGCCATGGCTAGGATGGCTAAGTGTTATCCCTGTAAATGTTCAGAGGTGGGAAGATTGGCTAAGCATGAGAGAAAATGGGTTGTGGTCCAAGAGACAAAAAGGCCTGTAGGTCCTTCCTTTGACCCAATGGCCTCATAGTCCTGCTTGGGGGTTGTATTTGCAACTAATACCTACACTTGGGTGGAAAATCACTATTCTACAACTAGTTTCTTGGATATTCTTTGCTAAAAGATAAGTATTTTGTTTGTATATGAATGTGGAAGGATTTTATTTTTTGCCTATGTTAATTATGCTTGTATATGCATGTTGTATGTGTAGATAGAGTTTTATTTCTGTTGTGTTCTACATTTATGCATATGCACATGCAATTTTATTTATGAATTTATATTTGTCTCAAGGGGCTAAATATATAAACTATAAAATTTATAAATTACCCCTTTTAATGGTCGAAATGATGGAAGGGATGTGACATAGTGGTATCAAAGCTCTTGGTTGTAAAACAAGGGTTGTATGGGTCAAAATCCACATTTACAAGAATAAATAAGAGTTACACATGAACTGTTAACAAAATGCTTCTATGAAAATCCACGGTTTCAATTTTTAGAGGGTATTTTAATAGAGCCACGAGTTAAATCTACGGTCTCCCAGCAAGAATGGTAGATTGGTTAAGAAAATTTGGGAAAAATATGAAAAATGCAGAGCTATTAGTGAGAAAATACAGTTTTGTTAAGTGAGGGAGAAGTTCTATAATGGAGAAAAGGCCATGTGTAAAATTTTGTGTGGCCACCTATGGTAGAATTAAAAAATGACCTATTTATGAAATAAATAAATAAATTGGGAATATTTAAGATGGGCCCCACCCATGCCACATGGACAAAAGTGTGACATGGAGGAGCCATTTGGAAAGGGGGTATGACAAGGACCAACCATGTTGAATGAATAAACAAGTGTTGGGATGAAAACAAGGTTGTTGGAAGAATGGTAGAATGGTTAAGAAAATTTGGGAAAAATCTGAAAAAATGTAGAGCTATTAGTGAGAAAATATAGTTTTGTTAAGTGAGGGAGAAGTTCTATAATGGAGAAAAGGCCATGTGTAAAATTTTGTGTGGACACCTATGGCAGAATTAAAAAATGACCTATTTATGAAATAAATAAATAAATTGGGAATATTTAAGATGGGCCCCACCCGTGCCACATGGACAAAAGTGGGACGTGGAGGAGCCATGTGGATAGGAGGTATGACAAGGACCAACCATGTTGAATGAATAAACAAGTGGTGGGACATAAACAAGGTTGTTGGAAGAAGATTCTCGGGTGATACACTTCATAGTGTTACCTCGTGAGTCCAATGCAATACATCTTACAAGGATCACTTGATGCGATTAGCCTGAAAGTTATATCAGGATTGACTCATCGAACAAGATATTTTACATAGCAAATGCATCAAGCCAATAGGAATGGTCCGATGCAATGAGCCTAAGTTGATGGAAGAAACCCAATGGAAAGGAGTCCAATATCGCTTGGTAGGAACATCAAGGTCGACATATCGAAAGATACTCATTCGAGGTGGAACATTGGAAAATATTGTTGAAGAAAATGTGAGAGATCCCAATGGTGAGGATATTCTCGATGGTTTGGGAAAGCCTCATCGGAGGTAGGCCATTGGGAAATGCTCTTGAAAGTTTATGTGGGAAGTTCCAATGGATCGAAACCTGGTGTTTTTGGAAGGCCCCATCATAGGTGGAATTTTGAAAAGACCTCATAAGAGGAGGACTATTGAGAAGTAATTATGATAGAGTATGTGAGGGAGTCTGATAGTAGAGGCAATGAATAAAAGTTTCAAAAAGTGTAGTATAAAAGTAATTTTCGATTAGAGGTTTCTGAGACATTTGAACATCGACTATAGAAGTTTTTAAAATGCAATGTTAAAGTAAAGTTTGGTAGGGAGCTTCTAATGTGATGGATTCCTCCTTATATAAAAGGGTCGATGAGATAGGTCTGATAAAGGCCATTGGGACACATCACATTTGGAAATATAGGACAATCTGATATGAAAAGTACACTCAATGAGGAAAGTTTGATAGAGGAGAATCCGATAAAGGTCATTAAAAATGATTTGGAGCCTTAAAGTTGTTTTGGCCATAACAAGAGTAGTTTAACTCGAAATCTGATGAAACTATGACATCTTGACTTCATTAAGGAAGGCTACTAAATTTTTAAGTGGGAGGCATGGGTCTATTCTACTCCAGTTTTATAGAAATTGTGAAATAGTTGTTTTTAAAGATTAGTACCTAGTGACCCAACGAGAGCCCTATTGGGTTCGAAATTGATATGGTGCAGTCATGGTCAAGGCACGCAGATAACTATGGTTGATTATGTCCAAATTCCAAAAGGTGTGAAGCCTAGGTGCAAAAGAAGGCCAAAATCCACTATTCCGAGGCACTTTTGGGGAATTTAAGAAAACTTGGAGGAGGAAAAAGTGACCCTAAATGTCGAGAATAGAAAAATTATGAACTCGACATTTACCTACTCATCAAAATAAACTTGATGAGAGGAAGTTTTTCAGAAAATGCTCAATTTGGGAGATAATGATTTTTGGAACAAGACATAAAAGTCAAAAGTAGTAAATACCATAAATTTATAGAAATTGATTGGAGAGTCGAATCACGAATTTGAAAGATGTTGAGTAATCCTTGTCAATGACATTATCAACACTTGATAGATTTTTTTTTTATTCTCCTAGGATTTTCTTTTATAGGTGGTTGAATTTGGTCTTAGAAGCTAAATGGACATGCAAGAAAAGTGCAGGATTTGGCAAAATTATCAAGTTTGAAAGGTTGTAACATTTTGCCTAGAAATAAGAAATGGGCATAGTTATATTCATTGGAAAGGTTATCCATAGTGGAAATGCGTAACCAAATTTTGAAAGGGTGGTATAAAGGTTTCTAAAAATTGATAAGAAAAGCGCACGTAACCACGATTTGACAAAAAATGTCAATATGGGTAGTTCCCATAATGCATGAAAAATAATTTTAAGATTTTCAAAGAATGTAATGAAGCTAACAAGTGTGCTTAAAGAACACTTTTACAGACACAATATCACATCAGAGACATTAAGGGTCAACATCTAGTAGCTCAATTTGGAAATTCTTCGTAGTAAGTAGGCCAAGAAAATCATCATCATGGACGATGCATATGATCCTTATGAAGCTAAAACATATGCCAAGGGGGGGATTATACATGTTGAGAATGTAAAGGCAGAATCTAATGGCCGAAGAAATCAAGTAACTCCCCCAAATATTGTAGAAACCATGAGAATCCTAAAGAGTGGAACTACAAAGTTGCAGAGCATATAATGAAAGGTTGATCAGAGCTGATCAGAGCTCAAGAAGGACATAACTGGATGAATGCAACCATGCTAAAAAATTAACACACGTTGAAATGAAGGTACACCGTAGGTAGTACTCAAGAAATGAGGAAAAGAGTGGGGGTAGCTCAAGGAGACATTCTCACAAGAGTTACCATAGCTCAAGAAGGGTTTTTACATATATGACAATATTCAAGATTTATCTTACAGTCAATCATCCACCTCTAAAGATTCCACTATAGATTCAATCTCTCCTTCTCATGTAAATAAAAGGAAGATGCATTTTAATAACAATTCAAATGGGGAATTTTCGAATGGCAAACCTTCTACTTTTTATGGTGAAACAAAAACAAGTCAAGGAGTTGAGGCTTGGCTTCTTAGTACGAGGAAGTGTTTCCAAGTCCATGACTACTCTAGAAACCTGAAGGAAAGGGTGGCTATATTTAATTTGAATGGAAGAGCATATATATGGTGGGATCACCTTAGGAAAGTCAAGAATATTATTAAAGGGAATATTATGTGAAAGCAATTCAAGAAGTATTTCAGGCAAAAGTACCTCTCTAATAGTTACTATGATGACAAAATAAAAAAGTTCCAATAGTTGAAATTGGGGAAAATGACGATGGATGAGTATGCTAAATCATTTTTGGAGTTTCTAAGGTAGGTTAAGTATATCATATATGATAAGGTAAAAATTTGGTGTTTTCTAAGTGGATTACCTCAGTCATATGAGGACATGATTGAGTTTGATGAACCCAGACTTTGGATGCAACCATAAGAAAGACTAGGTGTTTATATGATCAAAATAAAAGCGGGCCAAAATTCCATAAGGCATGGAAGGACAAGAAAAATGAGAAGCTCGACCAAAGAAATAGGGGTTTCAATCCTACTCATTTTAGAATCAACAAAGGAAACCAACTCAAGGTGTGACTAAGCCATATAGAATGATGGGAGATAATCCAAGTGAACCACTTCAATGCTGGGGATGTGGAGAAGAACATTTGCTTAGAATTTTTCCACATGGAAATGGGAGTTCCAAGCATGTTCACAACATCCGAGAGGCTAAAACTATGGGTGAGGTGGCAAGGACTATCCCTGTAATCTATGTTTCACTATAGGAGCTCCAAGCATACGATCAATTAATTGTGGTGGAGGTTGAAGGTAAGATTGTTGAGCAATCTATTTCTATTTTAATTGACCCTAAATCTACTCACAATTATATCACTTCTAAAATTGTTGAGGTTTTGTGCTTTTGATAAGACACAACATAGTAAATCATGGCTGGTTCAACTAACCACTGGAACCAAGAGGAAAATTAGTGAAATGGTGGAGAAATGTCCATTAGAAATGGATGGACTCTTCACATGGGAAAATATGAATATTTTTCCACTTGGTTCTTGTGATGTTCTCATTGGAATGAATTGGTTGGAAGCACATAAAGTTAAACTTTATTGCTACAACAAGAATTTCAAATGCATTGATGAAGAAGGGAACCCAAGAATAATAAAAGGCATTCCAAAGGTGGTTTCTATTAGATAGGTTTTATAATTTCAACCAAATAAGTTCTTTATAGGGGTTTGTTAATTGTATGTATTCCATGTATTGGGTAGAACAAAAAATGAAGTTTCTAGGTTAGAGGACTGCCGGATCTCGCAAGATTTCAAAGATGTGTTTCCCGATAACGTGTTAAAACTTCCTTCAAAGAGGGATATTGGTTTCACAATTGATATTGTTCCAGAAGATGCACTAGTGCCTAATATACTTTACAAAATGAGTACTCCGATATTGCTAGAGTTGGAAATGCAGTTGCAAGAGTTGTTGAAAAAGAAATACATATGACCAAGAGTGTCTCCATGGGGAGCACCCATGCTATTTGTCAAGAAGAAAGATGAAAAAATCAGGTTATGTTTTTATTATAGGTAGTTGAATAAAGTTGTAGTAAAGAATAAGTACCCTTTATCTTGTATTGATGATCTCTTTGACAAAATGAGGGGGGGGGGGAAGGTATTTTCAAAGATTGATTTGAGGTCTAGTTACCATTGAATTAGAATCAAGGAAGAAGACATCCATAACATAGGATTTAGAACAAGGTATGGACATTATGAGTTCATGGTGGTGCCATTTGGTCTCACTAATGCACCAACTACATTCATGTGTCTCATATACAATGTTTTCAACAAGTATTTCAACAAGTTTGTTTTTGTTTTTCTAGATAACATTCTTATTTATTCCAACAATGAAGATGAGCATGAAGAACATGTGAGAATGAATTTCCGAGTGCTAAGATAATATAGGTTTCATGCAAAGCTAAGCAAATGTGATTTCTATCAAAATCAAATTTATTATTTGGGTCACATTATTTCAAAGGAAGGAATATAAGTGGATCCAGAGAATATTGAGGCCATTATGAATTGACCAACTCCAAAGAATATGATAGATGTGAGATTCTTTATGGGTATTGTTGATTATTACAAAAGGTTTATTGAAGGATCCTCCAAGGTTTCACACCCCGTCACTTCTTTTCAAGGGAAGTGAAAAAAAATTGAGTGGACACAAAAATGTGAAGAAAGCTTCCAGTTGTTGAACAAGCTTCTTACAAGTGCGTCAATTTTAAAAATTGTAAACCCTGAAAATGATTTTGTGGTGTGTATCGATGCATGTAGATAGGGAATTGAAGGAGTTCTTATGCAAGGTAAACATGGTATGTTATGTGGCAAGAAAAATTAAAAGAACACGAAAATAATTATGTTACCCGTGTTTTGGAGCTTGCTTCCCTAGTGCACGCTTTGTAAATGTGGAGGCAATCTTTGTTGGGAAGAAAATTTGATCTTAGGACAGACTACCGCGGTCTAAAATATTTGTTTGATCAACCAACACTAAATTCAAGGCAAGCTAGATGACTAGAATTTTTATGTGAATTTGATTTTGATATCAAGCACGTAAAGGGGAAAGAAAATAAAGTGGTTGATGCATTTAGTAAAAAAATGCATGCAATGCATGTTGCTTCTAATATTACATTTTTCGACCGGGTTTGAGGCAAAGGATTGTTGTCTCTCTTGCTCAAGATGAACAATATGTGCAAATAAAAGACAATTTTCAACAACATAATATGAAAAAAAGGTATAAGGGTTATCATTTGGAGGATGACAAACTTCTTACTTACAAAAATAGACTGTATATTCCTAATGGGGAAAATTTGAGGAAAATTATTATGGATGAATTCCACAAAATGCCATATTATGGTTATCCAGGATACCAGAAAACAATCGACATGGCAAGGAAGTAATATTTTTGGTCGAGAATGAGAAATACATTGCAGAGTATATTTCCAGATGCATGAAATGCCAGCAAGTGAATGCTGAACATCAATATCCAGCTGGCTTATTAAAGCATTTTCCAATTTTTAAATGGAATTGGTAAGTAGTAACTACATATTTTATTATTGAATTGCCAACTACTTCAAGGAAGCACGATTCCATCACGGTTCTGGTGGATACAATGTCTAAGGAAACACATTTTATTCTAGTTAAATATACTTATAAGGCTAATGAGATAGCTAGAATATTCATGAAAGAAGTAATGAAATTGCATGGGTTTCTCAAGGAATGTGTCCAATCAAGATACAAAATTTAACTCTAATTTTTGGAAAATTATTTTTGAAGATTTGGGTACACAAATGAACTGTAGCACTACCTACCATCCACAAACATATGGACAAACAAAAAAAGTAAATCAAGTGATTGAATACATTCTTTGCATGTATGTTATTGACAAACCATCCAAGCAAGATATAATCTACACTTTATAGACTTTGAATATAACAATAGGCAAGAAATGTCCATTTGAAGCTTTTTATGGAAGAAGGTGTAAGACATTGGTGAGTTGGGATAGTCTAATGAACAAAATTGTGATTGGGCCATAAATGATTAAGGAAATAGAACAAGAGGTTGCAATGATTAGGCAAAATTTAAAGGCATCCCAAGATAGACATAAAACCTTTGCATATAAGAATCAAGTTGATAGGGATACAATGTGACAGATCATGTTTACCTCCAAGTAAGGCCAAGGAAATGTTCTTTGAAGCTTGGAAGTTGCGCCAAGCTATCACCAAGATATTGTGGACCATTTAAAGTGCTTGAGAGGAAAGGGAAAGTTGCATATAGAATTGCATTGCATACTAACACTAGAGCTCATAATGTTTTCATGTTTCTTTGCTTAAGAAATATGTACATGATCCTAACCATGTGATTGATTGGGATGTGATCCTAATGGAACCTTGAGGGAGAGTTCCAAACAAGCCATTATGCATCCTCAAGAAGAAGGTAACATTGCTACGGAATTGAACCATTAGATATGTAAAGGTGTAACGAAAGCATTTTGGTCCGAATGAGGCTATATGGGAGTTAGAGGATGCCATGATCGAGACATACCATTTTTGTTATTATTTTGGGGAAACACTAAGGATAGTGTTATTCCAAGAGGGAGGGGATTGCAATAGCCCTAGTTTGACTCACAATATATTAAATCAAACCATGTATAACGTGAATATGATAGTATGGATTCCTAGTGCGTAACTCAAAGCCAAGACTCGACTAATGAATGGTTAGGCATGTATACTATAAATATCTCTATATGAACCATGTGGTTAGCTTATCACGCTTACTTGAAAGCTAAGTAAATATTATGTTGGAAAAATAATAAAATGGTCCAAAATAGCTGCATAAAGAGCACTAGAGGGGCTATGATTCCACTAGAGGGGAAGAGGAAACGAGGCCTATGGGAGTTTAATTCATCTGTTACCAAATGTCAACCTTAGAATTCATCCAATTGTTTCCATGTGCCTTAATTGAGTTAATTACTTTATTTTGACTATCAAATCCAATCTTTGAATGCTTGTGTGAGGTTGGCAGGGAAAGTCTTCTCATGTAGTTATGGAAGCATGGGATGAATATACTTCTATGATTGTTGTATGAGTCATGTTTTCTATGGTTAGAAGTTATGTCAGTTGTCTCTTCATCATTCTCTCTTCTCCTTTAGAGTCTACCATTCTCTCTCATGCATACTTTTACAAAATATTTTATAGTATGGATATTTTTTTATTTTTGTTGTTCTTTCCATTGCCATTTGCAATTGCTAGACTATGCAGTAACCAAAAATTCAAATTTGAAAGGAGGATAGCGAAAATTAGAGAAAATAGATGGTTGTAGGTGATCATAGAGGTTGGGCAAGATAAGAACCTTTACCCATTGAGGTTTGTTGCTCCTAAATGCTTGAGAATCCATGAATTAATGTTACAGGAGGTTCTCTAATATCATACAATAGGTTGGACTCTTTTTGCACACATTGGTAAGCATTCTAAGGGTTAGATTTCTTTAGGGACCTATGGAGCAGTGAAGGGAAATGTATTCCTTGTGTTGTGTGGGGCAATAGAAAAGATAGCCATGGTTGGGATGGTCGAGTGAGATCCTTGTAAATGCTCAGGGGTGGGCAATTTGGTTAAGCATGATAACAAATGGGTTGTGGCCTAAGAGAGAGAATAATGTAGGTGTTTCCTTCACCTTGGTGGCTTCATAGCGATTTGGGGGTGGCATTTGTAGTTGATACCTACACTTGGGTGGAAAATCGTTATACATAGCAAATCGCTTGGATCTTTTTTGTTAAAAGATAAACATTTTAATTGCATATGAATGTGGAATGATTTTAATTTTTGCATGTGTTAATTATGCATGTACATGCATGTCATATGTGGATAGAGTTTTATTTTTAGTGTGTTTTACATTTATGCATTTGCACATGCTATTCCTATTTTGAAATTCATAAGATGGTCCATGAGGTGAAATTTAGAAACTAGAAAATTTGTAAATGCCCCCTTTTGCCTTGTTAGAATGATGGAAGGGGACGTGACAACAAAACTTTGTATAAATATACAATCATAGTCTTAAAAACAACAAAATAAGGAACTTGAAAGTCAACATTAAACATAAAGCCTTAAACTCCAAATACACAACATTGCAATTAATTATTTAGGAAAGTGGAAAGAAGCTTAAGCCAATCTTTGTGGTATTTATGCTAATATTATTTAATATAAGTGTTGTAGTCTAAATATTCTATGAATTTGCTATTTTTTTACCACTCGAAATAATGGGAAGGGAAATTGATATTTTTTCATGAAATCTTACATGAATAATCTTGGATTAATGAAATTACATATATTAATCCTTAACTTTAAAAAACAAGGTTGTAGCAAGGTATTGGAGGATGCTAAATCCATTTTTGCATTTAAAACCATGATTTGAATAGATTTTAAGGTCTAATTGTGGTGATGATAAATTGGTAAATGTCAAAATCATAGAATGTTTAGCCTTCTTCAATATTAATGTTCACAAATAATCAATCTTGGAAGGTGGATTCAAAAGAAAGCATATAAAACAAAACATGTGAAATTAAAATCAACTTAAGAAAAAACCAAATAAATAAAACACGTGAAATTTATATCAACTTAGAAAAAAGGAAAACAATTTAAATGTGTTTGATCACTCACATTTAAAATGCATAATTTTTGGACACTTATATTGGAATATGACAAAATGGAAACTTCAGGTTTTGATTGATCTAGTGGGTTTTAGTTTTTTCTTGGGTCACTTTAGAAGGAGTTTTTAGTGTTTGCTTGGGTCAATTTAGAAGGAGTTTTTAGTTTTTTCTTGGGTCAATTTCGAAGGAGTGAAACCCTCGAGGACATAATTCCACCATGAATAGAATTGAGATAATGGTGGCACATATAAAAGTGTTTGCTTAGGAATTGAAGTTCTTCCATTTAATTGTAAACCAATTTTTAAATCTCCCTTCCCATGTAAATATTTAAATTCACGATTAAGATGGCAAGACAAGCATTAAGAAGAAGAAGAATAAATTTTAACGTCCACGAGGCTAAAAATAGCCTATGGGACAGACTGCCTCACACACTGATTTATGCAATTCAACCCTTTTTCTGTTCAACTTGATGATGAACACCCCCAATTTCTCCATGGTTCCCTCGTTGAATATATTATCCCAAGAGCTAGCTGTCAAGATGTTTGCATAGTTGTCCTTGTTGTCTTTGAAGGCTTCACACTCTAAAATGAAATGTTTTTCTATCTCCACTTTTCCGGAGGTGCAAAAAAATACACACTCTTTCTTCCCAAGTTTCTTTTGGCCTTTTCCAACGCTCGGTCTCACAACGAAGTTGATGGGAATTAGTTCTTAATTGAGCAATAAGAATTTCAGCTCTCCAAGGTATATTGGCCTATATGTATGACTTTTGATGGTTATTGTAAGTGGGGTTAAACTCTTTAATATAATACTTCTTCTTTCTCTCTAGTTCGCTTGTGGAACTTATCGATAGCAAAAGTCTTTATCTCTTTACTATTGATGGAGCACACGTTCAAACAAATATCCCATTTACTAAGGCACTTTATATTTTGCCACATCCAAGTCTTCTTTCTTTTGCACAATGTGTCATTGAGGATGACCTTAGGCCACCTGTTGTCTTCCATTTGCTCAATTCTTTTTAAATATCTTATGAGTCGCACCATAGCAATTGCTTCATTAGAGGCAACCCCCATTTCACTTAGCATGATCTCACATGGGACTAAACATTTAATTTTGAACTTGTTTGTGAACAAGCACTTTTGAATCTTCTCAATTTGCCTCCACTGTAAGTCATAGGTATTGTTGGCCCACACTTCACAGCCATATGGAACAACTGAGATCACTAAAAGCCCAAAAAGAGTTTGCGTAGTCCTCCAATCCCATAGATTTGCGTCCCTATATCTGTTTTGAAAAGCATAAAACAATTTCCAACCTCCCAAAATTCTTTTATTTTTGCAGCCTTCCCAACATAAATTTTAATTGAAGTCAATTCTGAGGTATTTGTAATTTGCCACTTCTTCGAGAGTGTTGCCTTCAAACTGAAACTTATGTTGGTTATGCTTTCTTTTGCTAGAGAATACTACAACTTTTGTCTTACTAATATTGACTTGCATCCCTGTCATTCTACAAAAAATGCTTAAGGGAAATTAAGTGCTCTTGCAAGCTAAGAACAAACTTAACAATTAAAATAAGGTCATCTGCATACAAAAGAAGCATTATCACAAATTCACCCAAAAGAGCACCATCATCGTCTTGTAGGTTTAACCACTCTTCAAGTTTGTCAATATACAAGCCAAAAAGGGTAGGGGACAATGGGCACCCTTGCTTAACCCCAATATCACTTCTAAATTTTTTGGAGATACCATTTGACGTTCCAATTTTGACTTTAACCTCCTCATATAACATATGAACAACTGCTCTAAGATGCATAGGAACCCCGAGTTCCTCCATTCTATGCCAAAGTTTATTTGTAGGGACTGTGTCAAAACCTTTTTTGAAATCAACAAAGCAACAAAAGGCTTCCTCTTTTTTCTCCCACACTTTTTTCCATGACGTGCCTTAAAGTTATACCATGATCAACCATGGAGTGTTTATATCTAAAACCTACTTGTCCTTTAGCACACTTATCTCTTTCTTCCGCCCACTTGCTAATTCGATTTTCTAGCATACTTTCAAATAATTTTGCAAACAAGGGATTTATCATTATGGTCCTATAGTTGGAAGGATCATTTACATCACCATTCTTGAAAAGAGGTATTGCTAGGCTAGTTGTCCAATATGAAGGGAACCCCTGCTGAATGATGTTGTTGAAGATTTTCATAATGTGCGGTGCAAGAGTTTTCGAACCCCACTTTAGATATTCTACTTGAAGTTTAACTAAATATTTTGCTTTTCCAACACCCAACTTCTTAATACCCACCTCAATCTCTTCAACGATGAAAAGCTTAGTAGTAGTAGTGTTGATAAGGGGGGGGGNCCTTGCATACTCAAACCATTAATAAGCTGTAATATTATTTTCAATTTGCTTCTTGTTGGGTTGAAGTTCCTTCCATAATGCCTTGGGGTTATTTTTTCCAAGGTATATTAGTTTTTCCCTCCTTAAAGACCACGAAATCTCTGTTTTTTTTCTTTCTTAAAATTTGTTTGTAACCTTTTAATTTTTTCTCTTTTTGATTTGACTCTCTCAAAGTTCTCCTTGCTTTTTTGCTTTCCTCATCGAACCAAGCATTAACCGATAAACAATTTGTTTCAAATTTATTGTTTTTTGCTCTTTTGCATTTTGTGAGTGCTCCTTTAATTAAATTTGTTAGATGTTGACTATCAAGGTCCTTGGATGAAATTTTCTCCTTCGTAAAAAGCCTTTCTAGTGTCGTTTTAAAGATATGAAAGTTTTGTTGAGTCAAAAGGTTTCTGCCCTTTGAAGGAGGTTGTTGAATGCACAGAGTTTCCATCCCAAACTGCTTATTTCCAAACCAGGAAAAAATTCAATAGATCGGTTTGTGATCAGATTCTAAATCCCATAGTTCTTCACCAATAAGAACATTCTCCATTTTCTCACAAAAACCATGCGAGCAAATTGCATAATCCACTACACTTACACCATTGTAGGTATTACTAGCATAGATCCATCTTAAAAGGGGATCTACCAAGCAGAGAGGGATCAAATCTCTCGAGGTGCAAACCCCTTTTTAGAGTGTAAAAATTGAGGAAACGTTTTAGTTTATCTAATATGTGTAGTGTATATATATATGCCATTGTAAATATTTTCAATCTAATTTGAGCCGACATGTTAATATTTATAATATTTTATTATTTTTTAAAATGACACGTGTAAGCTTAAGGATGCGCACGGAAGGAGTTACACATCTCCGCCCTACTGGGCTGTAGAATGCGCCTCTTCAGCACAACAAGTGAAATTACCAGAATTTGTCTATCTAGTCAAACCATTGCAAATGACTAAATCAAATGTCCCACATAAAGTAAGCAGTTGTTCCCCAAAAAATTGTAGCTTTTGTTGTCCTCTGGATTCTTGTCCACTAATGATTACTTTCTTTTGTAAGTCAAATAAAATTGCAATCTTCAACAAAAACTGTTAACTTGTTCACTTGCTGTCCTAACATTAAAATCACCCACAATTAAACAAACACTTTTTTAGCATACATGTGAACAAAGAAAACAAATTGCTTCAATCAACAAGTTTTAAAAGATGGAAGTTTTTTGAAAATACCCTGCCCCTTCACACACTAAAAAAAATCGTAGCCTGAATAATCGACGATTTTGCTCGTAAGAAAAATTGAAATTTCGTATAACCCGGTAAATAAGGAACTGTGGTTTTTGAAAGAAGAGGCCCAGGTTTCTGAACAAGGGAACCCCGTCTTTACCTTCGGACGAGGCATATCTAGTGAGAAATATTGAGCGAGACACCTGAATTGCATCACCCGAGAAAAGTTCCCGTCGGGAGAGGCGAAGAAGCGAATCCAACCCAAATAAAACAACAGTGTTGTGCTGTGCCATAACCCAAGCAGAGTCCGCCCGTGCGTGTTGGTGACTGCCGTATTCAGAGAGCGGTATTATTTACTGTGTTCACACAACAGTAATTTGCTTTGTGGGTTTCTCCGAACGATTTATATTTTGAAGATTATCTGTCTGTGAACTAGCGTGTTCGTATTTATCAGTCCCAGGATATTATTCTGGTTGAAATAAACATTTGTTTTGGAGAATAAAGTGGGTGTTCTTTTGATCAGAGGACAGTGGATAGAGCAGCACAGGAGGCAGGGACAGTGAATAGAGCAGCACTGAAGACAGGACAGGGAACAGAGCAGCAGTTCTCAAGCAGTTATATCAACAGACATTGAAGGGTTAAGCGTCAAACAGAGGTAACCCGAAACTCATTTTTTTAAATGGCAGGACAATACACTCTCAGAATCTCAGAAATTAAATGGTAAGAACTATGCTTTATGGTCTGTTTGGTGGAAAACATTCTTTACTTAAAAATGTATGGGCAATAGTGAACGGGATATAAGCCAAACCCACATCAGACCAAGTTGCAGTCCATAAATTTAAAAATCGAAATAGGGAGGCCTTGCTGATTTTAACCTTGTCCATCACCGAACCTATGATCAAACATTTTCATAATGTAAAAGATGCCAAAATTGCATGGACTAAGTTGAAGAACATATTTCAAATCGCTAATGAGTCCCGTATAATGTATCTGAAGAATGTTCTCTATGCTGCAACGAAAATCGAGGTGCCAAAGTAGAAGAGCTAGGGGCCAAAATTAGATTGGTAAGTGATGAGTTAGACTCTAGCTGGTGTTGATATAAAACAGAAGAAGTTGGTAACTTTTACATCAAGAGCCTTATCATCTTCCTATAAACCCTTCAAAACCTCATTGAAATTAAGGGCCAAGTTGCACAGTTGATGCTATAGGAGCTGTTTCTTTTGTTAAAGCAGTTTGCGAAGTCGAAAAAATATGATCATCACCGTAAAGGTAACACTAATTCAGATTAAACCCCAAGGGTTAGCCCAAGAAGTAATGAGCCAAGCGTGAGATTTCTGCCCCGAAGTTGGGGAGGTCACGGGTTCTATTCTTATGATTGCCTTGGGGCGAGGTGTTTGGAACTTAGGCATCGGTGGGTTACGACCCATCGGTCCATCAACGACGGTGAAGTCTACGGGGGTTTCCCATGCTTGGTTAAAGAAATAAACACTAATTTATATTTGAAAGCTTGCTTCGCTTGTGGAAAATTTGGTCATTTTAAGAAAATTGTTGGCATAATACTAGAGTAAACATTACAAGGGCCATCAAAATGATCGTAAAAAGAATAACTCTCAAAAGTCTATTTTTGGGAGTGAAGATTCAAACCCTTGAGATGATTAAAAAGCTATCTATTTGTTGCTGCACAAATAAGTATGTCTCATGTCAATGATGTTTCATGGTTGGATTTCGGCACAGCCAAACACATGACGGGTTGTCGCCACGTGGTGGATATGGAGATTTCCTTTGGTGATGGAGGTCTAGTTACAAGTGCTAATGAAGCTACTTATGAATTGCAAGGAAAAGAAAGCATTTCCTTACGAATGCTAGATGGGCAAATTAAGTCTATCATTAAAGTTTGGTTTGTTCCAAGTGTTAAAAAGATGCATTGTGGGAAACTACCAAACAAAAATTTTTAGTCACATTTGATGTTCAAAAGTGTGAAATTCGAGACAAGACTAACAATGAAGTTGTGGTGAGATGCAATATCCCAAGATATTATCCCTTAGGTTTAAATCTTAACTTTGAAATTAGTTGTTAAATGCTTTGATTGAAACCTAAGTCACGTGACATGACGACCTCAGAAACGAGACATAAAGATCTATTTTTTTAAAACTAAGCATTTACAAAATATCGACACATGATAGTTCATATTGATACATCATACAATGGTACAAGTTACAACTAGTTACTACATCAAACATTCAATGATGAGTCATGATCAAGCACACAATATAAGATGAGATAAGATAATTTTATTAATGTGCGACAAGTGACCACTAAAGTAGGTTAAAGGGGCTGCTGGTTACAATGATGTCAATATTAAGTAGGAGCGCTAAAGAAACTCCTATAACAAAAAGTATGTAGAAAGAAAAAGTGAACTAAATCATGCAGAAACAATCTTTAGTCTCTGGGAAAGAGAGCCCTCCAGAAGAAAGATGAGCAATACATGCGGATCCATGATCTGGATCTGGAAGATAGCAATGAGCAACGTAGTGTGTGTTTCACAACCTGCTGGATTTGTCTCTCTTAGCATACAAGGCCGAATGGAGCTCAAGATAGGGGAATAGATAGAGGTAGTGTTGGAAGAGGAGTTGGATGGTGTACTGTGCTGCTGAATGGAGGAGGTCTGTCATTGGCATTTGGACAATCTTTGTTGCCTGCTAGTGTGAGGTCTGGATTGACATTGTTGTTGAGGTCTTTGTGAAGTGTGGGTGGTCCTTCGAGGCTGTATTGATTTGGGGAGGGGCTTAGGCCATTGTTCGTCTGTCTCTTGGTGTCTTGAACAGAAGGGAGCACCTTAAAAAAGGTAGTGATATGCTGAATGGAGGCTGGTCTCGGAGGTAGTTGGATGGACTTAGAGTGAAGCCAAAATGCTTTCTTTAAGTTAAGGGCCAAACATCTATGATATGGGAATTTGAAGAAAGTAGAGAGAGTTTGGGACTCTTTAAATAGGTATGAAACCTCCATTTGATCTTGTAGTATATGGGGTAGTAGGAAATGAAGTGCTCCTTAGTCTCAATTTCCTGGAGGTGGTAGAGCTGGCAAATCGTGTCCGATTGGTCAATTTGGTGATTGGCCTCTACTTGCAACCTTTGAGATGCTATTCTAAACTGGCTTAGAGGGATGCCAAAAGCGTGCATCCAATTGCGAAGGGTGTACTGTAGTCGAACAATGAGTCCGTCTCTTAGCTCCAAGAAGTGCTCAGCATAAAAGGCCATCCTTGGGTGCAACCTACCTCGAGGGTTAACCCAAGGGGTATGAATAAACTACTTGTAGATTTAGAAGGTGGCTAGGAGCATCCAAGGAATATCTGAACGGAGTGATTCAATTCATTTGGATGCCTACATACTTGAGAAGAGTCGAGACCCTGGTAAACCAACATCGAGCCTGACTTGGGAGATTAGAGGAGGCAATAGTCTATGAGGAACAATAGGCCAAGAACGGGTATCTATCTCATCCCTTTGCCAAGTTAGGGAAGCTCTGGACTTGATGCAAAAAAGAGACTGGACTGAACACCATCTCAAGCCGAAAGGACCATGTGCCAAACTTCGCCAAGATGATGTGCTGAGGGATTGCCTGTTTGCATTTGATGATGTGTCAGAGGAGAAGGGTCTGGAACCACTTGACAGAAGCCTAGTCAAATTCTAGCAAATAAGCCCCCAAAACCTCCGAACCATAGTAGGTCGGATAAGGGAGTTCATGAGGAACATCTTGGATGAAATGTCCTGAAAATGGTATTGAAAGCTCTATCTCTTGAGGAGGTCTAAGGATCCGTAGCCCTTGTTGACTTGAGACTAGAGGGCCTATTGCAAACTGAACTTAGGTCTTGAGAACTGCACACCCAGGTATCTGTAGGTGTTGACTATGTCAATCTCTTTCCCTTTGAAGAATAAATGTAGTTATGAGAGGGTTTTTTTTGTCTTATTGAGGATCACATAAAAGTGCAAGGGCATCTAACTATCTCTACAACCCCGCTGGAGATGAGTTTAGGAGAATCACGTCATCCATAAAAAGTAGAATAGATATCAAAATGTGGTGAAGGAGACATCCATCACTATTCTAGATATGTTTGTGGAGAAAATCCTCCAACTCATCAATATAGATTCCAAATAATGTGGGGGACAAGGGGCAACCTTGCTTAACCCCAATGGTACTCTAACAAAAATTTGATACTCCATGAATTGTGTGAAGACGACCAAGGATCGACTAATATAAGTGCATAATGGTGTTAGAAAGTGGCAACAAGGAAGGTCTTCTAACATTGCATGTGTCCTTGCATGCTAGAAAGACATTAAACAGGAAGCCAAATGTATTAAAGTTATTTTCCTAAGTTTTGACTTATGAAAATACTTTAATTTTTTCTAATTTGATTTTGACTAAATGGAATCACTTTAATAAAGTGAAAAGTGAAAAATTTAAGTGTTGGCTAATCTAATCTTGGCCATTGATCCATAGTGAGGGTTAGGGTTTTCGCTTAACCATTGAGTTAAAAAGAGATTTGGTGGAGATGACACGTACACAGGTGAGATACAGACAAAGAGAAGTTAGACGAAGGAATTTGCTTAGAAGACGGAGGAGCAATTGCTCGACAGAGTCATCGAGCTTCTAGGATGAGCTAGGCCGTACAAGATCACGCAGTGGGTAGTTGTACCAGTTTGGCAGAGGTAGCCTTACAATCGTACGAAATCTGTATAGGCTGACGCCAACGACGCACAGATCCGTACAGCTGTGCAGAGGAGGCCGTACTGCCAACGCAGGGGCCGTACAACTGCGTTGGGGGTGTGCTGGTTTGCTAGAGTTGTCCAGTGTTTTTGCAGAGGCTCATTTTGCCAGGTTGGGTGAATTTGTCTACTAATTGTAAAAGTTCCATATCTTCATAATATAAATTATATATTTGACTGCTACACCGGTTTTCCCATCTTGGGTTTTATCTGGGGATTTCCATGTTAAGATTCAATATGCTAAGATAGGTAACATTAGTATTCAATTCAATTTTACAACAATAACATATACAGGATCACTGAAAGAAACACAATCACAAGATAGACACAAATTTATCATGGGAAACCCTCTAGGGGAAGAAAACCCAACAAAACTTCCTCAATATAGATGATCAAAAGTACAAAGACAAAAACCCAAACAAGTGGTCCTTCTCCTTGCAGATATCTCTCTCTCTCTCCTATGTGAATTACACAAGTGAGTGTGTGTGTCCAAATGAGGAGCACATCACTCCTATTTATACTTTATCTTCCACTTGAATTTTTCACTAACTAGGTCGACCCCAACAAACTTAACTGGGTCGACTTACCTAGGAAGAATCAAAACAATATAATATTACTTTTTGGAGTGTTTTATTGACTCGACTTACAAAGGAGGTTTTACCTCATGACCCTATGATGACCAAATACAATAATAACATCCTGACAGAGGAATAAAACATCTCCGAATAAATTACAATAATAAAATACATTAGAATATTCTTTGAAGCTACAATATTTCAACACTCCCCTTCAACGAGAAGGGTATTCTACTGACAACATGTAATATCCCAAATCCCGATATTTTATAATTCTATGCAAATATAATGAAACAACCGGGCATGCAAACTGCCATGCAAAATTCCCTATTTTATAGCAAAAATTAGGGTTAGGGTTTGTAGGATAGATTGAACACTTACCACTGATAAGCTGGCTAGAATGCTCCTGAGAGAATATGCATGCATCAAGAGCTGAATCGGAGATGACCTGGTATCTTCTGCTTCCGGTGATACCCCAGTAGCACGAACCCCAAATCAACAAAGGGTGACGTTTTTAGTGAAGGAGGTGTTCGATGAAGTTGATGATTTGCAGGACTGATAGCCTTTTTGTGCCAGAGAGAATGCCTGTCACATGCGGAAATTTTGAGGTCTTTAGGCAGGCTAGCGAATTGTTCCAGAAATGCAGCTGCTCACGCCCCCCTGATCCCGAACTGGATGATAACTGCTCAGGATGAGCACGATCGGATCTAATAATCACCGGGTATTGGAGTAAGTAACCGATGATGAGAATGGTGCTTGGGTTTCGAAGGTAAACTGAGATCTTAAGACTCAGCGGATGATTTGGGCTTTCCGGCTGAAAACCTCTTACGGCTGCACACGTGCCCCTGCAAAAATCTCTGCTGTATACTGGATAACTATGAATAAATTGAAAAGCGAATGGTGAACCTGTATGGCTTACCCTAGATGAGACTAGGGTAGATATCTCACTACCGAAACCCCGCTAGTTGAAGACGTCGTCTCCAACCCCAACTGTTGTGCCGCACATTGTGCTGCTACTCAAGAGCTCCAAAATCGATAATCATCAAAAAGTAAGTCTCTTTTCACTTTATCTCCCTTTTATAACTTTCAACTGCGAAAACCCTAACTTCTGACCTAATTAGGTCACTTTAATTTCTAATTTGCAGTTGACTTGCATGCATGCGCATGGAGACTTAAATGGGTGCATGCATCATTAAATAAGGCTTAGATGGCATGCATGACGGTGGCCTTTGGCCCTGGTGGCCCTTCTTGACCTAATGGTGATAACATATTGATGCCCTAGATTTTCTATAGATGGCATCAATGTTTAGATGATACCCTAACTGTCAGTAACCGCTCGAACCCACAGGAATCACATAGGTTAGCGGTTTTGGTCCTCAATGCCTAATCAGATAAGGACATTACAGTCCTCCCCGCTTGAGATTGCTTGTCCTCAAGCAATTGCAAACTGGGATGCTGTAATACCTGTTCACCTTCCCACGTGGCATCCTCCGGCGGTAGTTCTTTCCATTGAACCAAGTATTCCCTAATTACCCTGTTCCTAAGTTTCCTTTCTCTAGTCTGTATGATCCGTTCAGGAATCAGTATCAGTAGTCCTTTATCATCTAAAAGAGGTAATTTTGTTGATGGAGCAATGTGTTGCGCAAGGGTCTTTTTCACGTTGGACACATGGAATACATTGTGAATTTTACTTTCTTGTGGTAGTTCTAGTTCATATGCCACCTCTCCCACCTTCCTGATTATTCTGTAGGGTCCATAGAAGTGAGGTTTTAATTTTTCTGCTCCTTTCTTCTTAAGCGAAGATTGTCTGTAAGGTTGAAGCCTTAAGTATACGAAATCCCCTACCTCAAAGCTCTGCTCAACCCTGTGTTTGTCTGTCATATAACTTCTGCTGATTCTGGGCTGTCTGTAAGTTTTCCTTCAAGATTTTAAGAATATCCTGACTGTCCTGTATCCAATCCTTTGCCTTAGGAGCTCTACTGTCTCCAAATGCTAAATCTGCATAGTCCAAGGCCTCGTAGCCATATAATGCCTTAAAAGGTGTCATCCAAATGGACATGTGATAGGTAGTATTGTAGCAGTACTCCCCTAAGTGTAGCCATTTGATCCAGGTTTGTTGTTGCCCTGTTACGTAGTTCCTCAGATATCCTTCAATCCACTTGTTGACAATTTCAGTTTGTCCATCTCTCTGGGGATGATAACTCATGCTGGTAGCCTATTCGGTCCCCACTAATCTGAATAGTTCTTGCCAGAAGGCACCTGTGAATCTACTATCCCGATCACTGACAATGGTCTTAGGTAACCCGTGTAACTTGAAGACCTCCCTGAAGAATAACTCAGCTACTTGAGCTGCAGAGTGATCTGCTGATATAGAAAAGAAATGTGTAAACTTGGTCAGTCTATCAACTACAACATATAAACAATCCCGCCCTTGGACTTTGGGCAATCCTGTAATGAAGTCCATGGAGACACTTTCCCACTTTTGTTCTGGAATTGGTAGTGGCTGAAGCAACCCTGCTGGATGGATGTTCTCAATCTTGTTTTGTTGACAGATGCTACATTCCCGTACGTGCTGCATAACTTCCCCTTTGAGGCCCTTCCATGAGAACCTCTCTCGGATCTGTCTGTAAGTCTTCAAGAAACCCTGATGTCCTGATAATGGAGAGTCATGTGCCGCTTGTATGATCTTTTTCTTCAAAGTGGATTCTGGGACGAGGTATATCCTGTTCTTGTAATAGATGATGTCATCAACAATCCTGTACCTGTCATCCTGAATTTGTCCATCCAATAATTCGCAAGCGAATTTATTTTTGGAGTATTCTACTAAGAGAAGTGCCCTCCAATCTGTGGATATACTCCTAAGAGATAGTGAGGCAGGACGCATGGATAATGCATCAGCTACTACATTATTCTTACCTTTTACATACTCGATCTCGAAATCGTAGGTTCCTACTTTGCTGACCCATTTCTGTTGGCGCTCACTCAGTTCCTTCTGCTCCAGGAAATACTTGAGGCTGTTATGATCTGTTTTGATTTTGAACTTACTGCCCACCAGGTACTGTCTGAACTTCGTGAGAGCATGTAAGATGGCTAGCATCTCTTTGTCATATAAGGAGTAGTGGCGCTCGTAGTTCTTCAGTTTACGGCTCCCAAATGTAATAGGATGATGATTTTGCATTAATGCTGCTCCTAACCCTTCCCCTGAGGCATCACATTCTACTACAAATGGTTGTGAGAAGTTCGGTAATGCTAAAACTAGACAGGAACTCATAATAACTTTCATCTCCTCGAAAGTTTTCTGTGCTAATTCTCTCCAAGTGAATGCTCCCTTCTTTGTGAGATCTGTGAGGGGTGCTGCAAATTGGGAGAATCCCTTAACATACCGTCGGTAATAAGTGCACAGACCTAAGAAACCTCTCAATTCTGTGACTGTTTTTGGCACATGCCAATCTCTGATAGCTCGGATTTTCTCCATTTCAACCTGTACTCCTTCCTCATTGATTATGTGCCCTAGGTACAACATTTCCTTCATGCCAAATTCACACTTGGACATTTTCGCGTAAAGTGAGTGTTCTTCTAGAATGCTCAGGACTTCGTCCAGGTGTTTCAGGTGCTCCTCCCATGTTTTGCTCTAAATCAGGATGTCATCAAAGAATACTAGCAAAAACTTACATAGCTGAACTCTGAAGGTATGGTTCATGCATGACTGAAAGGTGGCTGGAGCATTGGTAAGTCCAAAAGGCATGACCAAAAACTCATAGTGACCATAGCGACAACAAAAAGCTGTTTTGGAGATGTCTTGGTCCCTTACTCAGATCTGATGGTACCCCGAGCGAAGATCAATCTTGGAGAAGTATTTGGCTCCCCGAAGTTCATCCATGAGTTCATCAATTCTAGGGATGGGATACCTGTTCTTAATGGTCTTTTTGTTGAGTGCTCGATAGTTGATGCACATTCGCAGTGTACCATCCTTCTTCTTGACCAAGACTACTGAGGATGCGAAGGGGCTAGAACTGGGCGGAATGTATCCAAGCTCCAGTAATTCTTTGATTGTTTTCTCGATCTCATCCTTGTATCTTTTGGGATGCCGATAAGGAGTGGTGATGATTGCATGTGTCCCCTCTTCTAGCTCAATAATGTGTTCAAAGCCTCGGTCTGGCAGTCTACCTGATGGAAGGTCTCGAAAAACTTTTTCGTGCTTTTGTAGCAAGGCCTGAATGTCACTTGGGTGTTGTGTGTTGGTTTCTGGGGGTTTCCTAAAGGTGACAAAACATTATGTAGCCCATTCTATATCATCCTGTCGGAGTACTGCCTCCATTCTCTGTGACGAGACCGGTTTTGGGGGATAAGTGTTCATGCCCCTCAAAACTACTCGTTTGCCGTCTGGCCCCTGGAATTCCATTTCCATTGCTCAGTAGTCTATAGTGTATTTCCCTATTGAATAAAGCCACTGAACACCCAATACTACATGAGTATCTGATACATCTACTACATAGAATGAATCGATCATCTGATAGTTATCTAAGGTGACATTCAATTTTGGAATCCAGTAGTTGCACTCCATGCTAGAGTTCTCGGCTACTGCTACAGTGAATCCTTCGAACTTCTCGGCCTGAATGCCTCTCTTGGCTACCCAAGCGGAGTCAATGAAATTGTGGGTTGCTCCCCCATCAATCAATACTCCTACTCTGTGTCCCTGTACTACTCCTCTGACCCTGAGAGTATGGAATCTTTGTACTCCAGATAGTGTAGCAATGACTCCCTCTGGTGTATCACACTGGAGTGATTCTTCCTCAGTTGCCCGTAGTTCTTCTGTGGCTTCCTGCTCATAGTCATCCTCATCACTGTTCGAATATACTTCGATGTAGTGAGCCTTCGCCTTCCCTGCACACCTGTGTCCTGGCACCCATGGTTCCTGACAAGTGAAACATAGTTTCTTCCTCCTCAAGTCTTTTCTAGTGTCCTCATCTAACCATGTTTTCTTGGGAACATCCTGCTGGAAAGGTTTCTTGTGCTTGTCCCTAACAGGGAAGTTGGTTTTGAGCGGGAACCTGTTCTTTGGAACTGAATCCTGTAGATCTCGGGCTTTGCTAATAGCATCCTGCAAAGTGGGGGGTTTGTAGGCTTTCACCCATCTCCGTAGTGGCTTTGTTAGGGCCTCAGTGAATAACATAATCAACCTGCTCTCTGACACATCTATTACCATGACTGCTATCCTCTGGAATTCTGAGATGAAGGCTTCTGCACTACCTGTCTGTTTGAGTTGAGCCAACTCACTGAAATGTATCTCTGGATCCTTCCTGTCAAACCGCTCCACTAGCTTCTGAGTGAACTCATCGTAGGAGTGTATGGTATTGTGACCCAATGTCACCAATCCGTGGTACCACCACTCGTGAGCCTCTCCGTTCAGGTGGAGTGTAGCCAATTTAATGGCACTTGTCTCTGTCATGGGATTGAGTTGGAAATAGGTATCCAACTTTTGAACCCATATCCTCACTGAACCTCTGCGAGTCCCATCAAAGTTTGGGATGGTCAACCTGCCCAAGGTCTTCTGCAACTCATAGTTGTGATTGAATCCCTTGTTGAAATTCCTAGGCCTGTTCCTACTCTTCATGTTGCAAAAATCTGAGAAAGACATGGCAGCATGAAACTCATCCCCTAAGTCCATGAAATTCAAGAGCCACGAACCATATTCAAAGTGCATTGGATGAATCGGTCTTTGTCAAGGTCATGCATTGTACCTCTGCTAAGGAAATGTGGGACAAACTCA
>LPNX011052492.1:6941-25818 GCA_001517045.1 Pseudotsuga menziesii
AGCTTTAAGTTAATGTGAAATATGAGTTGATTAAAATTAGGCGAAGGGGTGGACTCTAGATATACCCAAGAATACTTGGAGTATGTCCAAAACTATGTGGGCTGAATGGAGTCTCTAAGGCTATTTTTCATAATACACCTGCAGGTGTAACAAATATCGGTACCCCAAGGTCACTTTTCAGGAGTTCCCACTTCATTTGGGTATTTTTCCACCGTAATGGTTTGATTGAGGTGTTGGATTTTCACCTGATGGTTTGTTAATTTGGGAGAGTGAATCCTAATTATTCTAGTCACTCAAGTGCTTTTGATGTAGCTTGACTGATCAGATGAACCGCAGCCAAGTGCAAAGCATACACACCGGAGTCTTGTCAATTTTAGTAAATTTTAAGATAGGTGTTCTTGTTAAAAAGAAAACCCTCCAAGAACCTCTTTCGATCCAAGTGGATCTCAATTGGGGAATCAAGCAGGGGTTAATTTTATTATATTTGATGAAACAGTTGATGAAAAATAAAACAAAGATACACAATGCCGGTTTTCTAATTAGTCTTACCACGCATCTCTTTTCCCTTTCGGGTCAATCAGGAAGTCATGGGATAAATATTAAAATTACTTTGAAAACTCAGATATGGAATCTGGAAATGATTATAAATCAAAGTATACTACCCTGTAGATTAGAACTATGCTATATTAAAAAATGATAAATGAAAAGCAAAAAAAAGGACATACACGCAAATCCCCCCAGGGGGGATGATGAATAGGCTTGAAAGAGCCTATTCGAAAATAATTTTTCTTTTTATTAGAAGCAATATGCAATATCATCAAATTGAAATTGATGCACTTTGGTTCTTTTTATCTAGGATCCAAAGGCTTACAAAAAGCTTGTAACAAGCTAAACTCAAAACACAGCGGTGGGGAAAGCTTCCGGGAAGCCTTGGTTCGTCCAAGAGTCAGAAAATGGGCAGATTCTTTTTCTCTTTTTTGTTAGACCTGATAAAAAATAGAGATAAATTAAAATCAAATGTTCCCAAACACACTTTAAAAGTGTTTTGGGTCACCACGCTAGTTACCGAAAAAAAACTAAGTAAAAAATTGTTAAAAGGGGCTAATCTAGTTTTGCAAAAGGAACCGAGGAAAAAAAGATTTCCTTGGGATATTGGATTGCTGTTTAGGAATCCAATGAGATATGCACTTTTATTGCATAATTTAAATCTTTAAAGAACGAAGAAAGAAACTACCTTATGAGCAAGTTTTAGATCTATGATTTAGCTACGTGCAAAAAGGGAAATTCCTACACCTAGATCTATCTTTATGAAATGATATTCTTTATGAAATGATAGATCTAAGCAGAAATACTATTATAAACTAGATCTAAAAATATATATTCAATTCTTAGAACTAGATCTGATCATAAGAGGAAGAGACAGGTAACCGAAAGATTGATTTTAATAGAAAGGAGGAAGAGAAGCGGAAAGGCCCGTTGTTGGATGGATCTGCAATGGAAAATTGTTAGTGGAATACAGAGGGGAAATTCCTTCACAAAGTTTTTGGATGTACAGTGGAGTCAAACTAGATCCATAGCTCATCCAATCCTTGCTACCTGAATGTTAAACACACAATCCTGCATGAAACCTCATGAGATCTGGATATATATATGAAAAAGAGACAAGAATTACATGCAAATAAACTTATTAAACATGTATAATCTATATATTTAAACATGTATTCTATGAGATATAGAAAAAACAAGTAACCTTACTTGCCTAACTATACTCCTATTGATTCAACTGAATCGTTCAAGCCAGACATAGTTCAGATGCAGAAATTGAGAGAAAAGTCGGCAACATCAATAGCCATAATACAATGCTTAATCCACACACATGAGAGCGTTACACCATTTGGCCTCCAAAGCTTCTTTATTCCAACAATCAAAAGATTACAATAGTATTACAATAGCAATCCCTTCAATCCAGCTCTAACTAGCTTGGAAGAGGCAGCCTAAGCTTTATTATACAAAAAAAAGGAGATCCAACCCAGGGGGAGAAAATACCAAGGAGATAGACCACTGTAGCTGAAGGAGAGTCCATCAATTCCTGATATGTGTCTAGCTGAGCTAGATCTGAGTCTCACTGAGTGCAACTGTCAATCGGGGGGCTGATCTGACTGACACCTCAACTTGTTGACTGAAGCATCCACCAAAACTCATCCAGATGAGCCCAAACATGTGGAGGAGAGAGGGAGGGTGAAATTCCCCATAAAGGATGTTGAATTTCAACTCTGGATCTATCCAGATCACCTCCTTCAGTCAAGGATTTGTCAGATCCAGTCAATCTGGTTCAAATCTGACTGATTTCACTCAAATCGATTGAGAATCCACTAATCTAAGATTTTGGATTTGCTCCATTATTCATCAATTTATTAATTAAAATAATCAATAATTGATTATTCAAGGCTTTCTGACTTGAGTGATGGAAAATCACTCAAAACTAGGAAATAGTGGGTCCATGGGTTTACATGGTGCTCTTAGCTTGAAAATGAGCACCTACATGACTGAAACTAATTATTTGGCCCACTTTTATTATAAAATAAATTTTTCCAATTAAACTATTAAAAAATAGCCTAAGTTTCGGAAAAATTAAATTTTAATAAAAAACACTAAAAAAATTAAAAAAATAAAAAAGTTGAAAAAACCTAGGGGGAATTAGACATGTTCATATGAGTTGACCATGATGCCTAGCATGTTTATACATTGACACATAGACTCTACTAACCTCAATAGTCCTAAATTCCAAGCCAACCACCCCAACTTTGGAGGTATGGAGTGAAAAACTCATAAATTATCAGTTGTTTATTTAACAACCAATAATAACCAAGGGAAAAAACACCCTGGTCTAATCGGATTGACAAATAAAGTCTAAGAGACCGAGTCTTTTATAGACACTATCATGCTAGAATATTTATTACAATTCCCCCATGGGGTATGAACATGTGATATAGTACAACAAATCTTCCTAGAAGTAAGACTGAAGGTCTTTTGAAGACCGAACAAGTTATCCTTGTCCGGTTCACCAGGCTCACTTGATAAAAAACCACTAAGTACAACTTAGGTGGTAACACAGCCGTGGCATGACTTTTTACTTCACAGATAGCACACTAAGATTCTTTACCATTTTTCATGTTATATGGGAAATATTTTGTTGTGTGTTCTCCATGTTCTTGGCAGATTCCACAAAAGCACTTTGTCTGCACAAATCGAATGTCCTATCGGCTGATGTCTTGTCAACAGTTATCTTTTGAATCCCCGGCCATTGAGCATTTTTTGCACCAGACATACTGATTCTTAAGGTTTATCTCTTTTAATGATTTCTACATGATTTCAAGCTGTTCTTCCGGTCTAGTATCCGTGGGATATGCTCGGAAATTTTTGTCCATCTCCACTTGTAGAGCTTTAGTAAGCACATCTTCGTACGTTTTGAATGTCTCCAGGCTTATGTGGCACCAAATTTTCTGTGATAGGCCTATAAGGAACCACTGAATTAATAGTTTCTCATCGATTACATAATCCAATTGGCTGAGGAATCCTTTCCAACGTTTGTCGTACTCTCGGCCAAATTCTCTTGGCTTTTTTGATGTTGTTTTCAAATTTTTAGCTGACAGATGTTTTGCATATGGGGTTTCAAACAACGGAAAAAATTGCGCTTTAATTTCCGCTTTGGATGCTTGAGGGGTTCTTTCAGTAAAGGTCATGTACCACATTAGTGATCTTTTCCTCAAGGCACTAATGAACTGTGCCATCTATCTATCTTCCGATGTGACCTGATCTGCCTCCCATGTTGACTCACAAACGAACCAATGTCATCTAGGATCTTCGTCGCCCTCATATAGAGGGATATGTTCTGATCCATGACCCATGTCAGATTCACTGTCGCTATCTTCTTCAGGAGGTGGCGGTGGGGGTATTGGGATGTTTTGCTTATCTCTTTGTGTAGAGCTATTGTTGACTAAAATTTTGTTTCCATCAATTTTTTTGTTTGTAGTTTCTTCTCTGATAAGCAGTCGGTTGGTTTCGACTTGTCATGTCGATGTCCAACTGCAATTATTTGTCTACAGGTCTGACTGTTCATTATTGTCCAAAGCTGTATTTGGCAGGGGGGTTCTCCTTCATGTGTCAGGTAAAGTAAGTGGATACTTTGGTTGGAAGGGCACGCCTGAAGCATGACCCAATTGCATTCCTCTGGTCGATGGATCACTAAATGATTATCATCATTTACTGTGTCGTCTAGTTGGCTCCATATACCAAAATCACCAGCTCTTAGTCTTAAATCTTCTTGGACAATGGCTTGTATCCTAGTACTCGGATTCATTGGAGATAGAGGTATTATCTCTTGGGGAACTCATTAGAGGAAATTTCAACTCAAAATGGGCCTCCTAAAAAAAATTAATAAAATAATAGTTAAAATAATAAAATAATATCTATTAATTTTGGAGGAAGAAAAGAAAAAAACTACTTTTTTGTTTGTATTTTCGACATATCTCCCCATGTGTTTACTCAAATTTCGACCGGGAGGGCTTGTTGGATGTGGAATTAAATTACGCATCCAACGAGTACCCACTCGGCATACTTTTGATGGACTTTGCTACCCCAAAAACAAGAAATACCTGAAAAAATGTGATGACGACATCACCATCATGTTTTTTCAGGTATTTCTTGTTTTTGGGGTAGCGGGGTCCATAAAAAGTATGTCGAG
This sequence comes from Pseudotsuga menziesii, assembly GCA_001517045.1. Taxonomy (NCBI): domain Eukaryota; kingdom Viridiplantae; phylum Streptophyta; class Pinopsida; order Pinales; family Pinaceae; genus Pseudotsuga; species Pseudotsuga menziesii. The sequence continues at coordinate 11,686 of LPNX011052492.1, forward strand.
TGGGTACTTGTTGGATACAAAATTTAATTCCGCATCCAACGAGCTCTCTCGATCGAAATTTGAGTAAAAACACGCGAAGATTTTTCGAAAGTACAAACAAAAAAAGTAGTTTTTTTTATGATACCTATCCCCAAATTTATATTAAAAAAGTGTTTAAGACCTATACGGTATTTGAAATTTAAAGCAATTTCATTGGCTAAGACATGATGACATGGAATTTGAGTTAAAGTTAAAAGGCCCATTTTGAGTTGAAATTTCCTCTAATGTCTATTTGGGGAGATTCTTGCTGCTCTATCCACAAGTATTCTTCCATGGGTGATGCCTCTTCATCCACGCCTTCTTTCTGTCGGTCATGACCCAAATTTGGTGGATTTTTTTCTTTGTCTGTCACCCTAGTACTCATTCCTTTTGCAGTGCTATAGCCCTTTCTCTTCTTTCTTCCCTTTTTTTTCACCCTCTTCTCTCTCTCTATTTTCTATAAATCCACCGTACCTTTGTGTGTCACCATCCATTCGATTTCCTTTTTAGGTTGAATTTTCATCACTGGTGATGGTATCTCTTTTTAGTCGACTAGAATCCTGTTCACTTTACCTTGACATACGACCAAATTCCCCCCCATGGCCTACCCAATGCTTTAGAAAGCTCGAATAGTTATGTTTACTTAGGAAATATTCCCACTCCCTTTCGGCAATGAATTTCTCCCACTTCCTTTGTTTCTCCACCCAATTAAAATTTTGTGGTGGTTCATGTAGTGATGAACGAGCTTCGACGATATGACCCACTCCTTTTTCTATTAGGAATTTGAACAACAAGGTCGGTAAGGAGCACAGGAACTGCTCGGTAAGGTCTGTATAGAATTTATTTTCAATGGTTTCGACAAAAGTTCTTTCTTCTATAGCTTGCTTGTTGCAGAATTCGTCAGTGATATTTTCAAACCACTCCGACAGGTTTGTTCTTCCCCCTCAAATCAGTTTATCTAACAGCTATTGGTCCTTAGTTGCTTCTGTATTTTTCATCTAGAATTTTTTTCAAAAGCTGGGGTACCGATTCTATGAACTTCTCATGGGTTTTGGTGAAGAATATTTCCTTCACCTGAGCAATCATTAATCTATTTCTCTATGCGTAGTTTTGCAAATAATTTGCTATCTTATGCTCCCACCAGTTCTTAATCTCCTGTTTTGATATCATCTTCTTGTATTCATCTCAGATAGGTACTATCGCCAATGAAACCAATGTTGTAATCTCACGGATCATAGAGGGTTACCAATAATACACATTAAGCATATAGACATAACAAAGACAAGAGACAAGAACATAGATGTGGAATAACAGATTATATTATATTAAAAGGGTCCATACAATCACAGAACTGAACCAAGTTGTCATCTGGCTCAACAGCCTAATATATATAATTTACAAACAGTTACATATAACTACCTGTCGGTTCAGTCAACCGACACGACCTTATGTGGCTGACCTAATCTCTAATTAGTTGGCTGATCGACTTAGTCGGCTTACTGACTAGCTCCTCCAACAACCCCGTAACCTAGAAAACATATGATCCCTACTGCTATGCTGATGGAACCTGTGTAACAACCTGAGGTACAGGAACCTGCTATTCTCCCTGCTCTGACTCTCTCGACTTCCTGAATTCCCTCTCCTCCTAAAACTTCACATCCCTTCTCACAACAACTTTCCTCTAAGAGTGAAGGTAAATACATAAGGCCTTCGAAGTCTCATCATATCCCACAAAGATTCCCTTCTTTGCAGTGGGCTCCAACTTTGTCCTCCTCTCAGAGGGGACATGAGAGTAAGTCAAACTACCAAATATCTGAAAATGACTAACCTGAGGCTTCTTTCCTAAAAAACATGCCTCAGGTGTCATGTTCCCCATGGAATTATGGAGACTCATGTTCTAAAGATATACAGTTGTGCTGCAAGCCTCAACCCAAAGAAATAAAGGAAGATACTACTCATGTAACATAGATCTGGCTGCTCCAACAATAGACATGTTCTTCCTCTCCACTAATCCATTCTACTCTGGAGTATAAGGAACTATCAACTGTCTCTTGATACCCTCTTATCTGCAATGTCCATCAAACTGCATGGAGGTATACTCACCCCTATTATCCGATCTAAGAACTCGAATCTTCCTCCCCGTTTGGTTATCCACAAGAGCTTTGAACTCTTGGAACCTCTGCAAGATTTCCTTAGACTTCTTTCTCTTCAGAAAGTAGATCCAAGTCTTCCTGTAATGGTCATCACTAAATATCACATAATACTCGTATCCTCTCAAGGAAATAGAAGACATCGGTTCACTCAAATCTGAATGTATCAAGTCAAGGACCCCTGCTAGCCTGCTGTCACTGCTCGAAAAATCATTTTTGGTGTAATTTCCCAAAGCACACCCCCTACACACATCACTCTACTCTGTGGTGAACTCTCGTAAACCTATAACCATATTTCTCAACAACCCCAAAGCTGGATGATGCAAGTGAGCCATCGTCCTATGCCAAAACTCACATCAAACTCACAAAGCTCACTATCGCTACTATTTTCCAAGGAATGCTGAGGAAAAAATAAGAGCCTATACAGTTTCTCGCATCTAACTCTAATAGAAACTAAAGCAGATGGTCCTACAGCCTTGGGAAACATATCCACATGTCCATCTAGAAAGGACACCCTGAGACCCTGATCCTTGATCATATAAACTGAAACTAGGTTGTTCTTCGAACCAAGTACATACAATACATCTCTTAACACCATGGGACTCATGGACGTCCTTTGAAAGGTAATGGTCTCACGCCCAACAACTTAGACTTTTGAGTCATCATCTCAGCACCACCTCCACATCTATCTCTGTCTGTGAAAGCTCAAAGAACATCTCATGAGCACCTGTCATGTGGCTCGAGACTCTGCTATCAATATACCAAGTGCTAGAAGTAGATGCACTATAAGAATGGTCTATCACCAAGGAAAACTCTCTTTGTCTATAAACATCTGCATTGGTGAGAATATATTCTCTCTCTCTCTCTCTCAATATGCCTACTGCATAGTGAAAACTCACTCTTAAATCTAGCAGAAAAGTCATCAACCTCTGCGAAAGCTGTTGTCTACCGTTGTTGCTTCTTCTTCTTATTAGAACATTGTCTAGAATAGTGTCCCATATTGTGACATGCAAATCACTTTCCAGTGCTCAAATCCTTCTTCTTCCCATCCTACTACTTGGCCCCACCCTTCTTGTTGTTCTTCTTCCCATTTGATGTCAGGGCTACATCTGTTGATGTATTTGTAACTTCAGAATGTTTTCACTTGTATATCTTATGTATTGTTCTCTGATGTTTATACTAGGATGTATCTGTAATGTAATTGAGTCATGTCATGCCCCGATGTTCCTATTGAGATATTCAATAATGTAAACAAGTCATGTAAAGTCATTGAGGTTAACCCTCCTTGTTAATCGAAGAGAAAAGTCCCCACAGTTGTGGGGCACTAGGGTTATTAGACTCTCCGAGAGATGTCGGCCCTAGTAAGAAATTGTTAAGTGAGGCTGACATGTTGGAGTGGAAATTAAGTGAATGAAAAAATATAAATAGAGAGTGAGCCTCTCTATTTATCACACACACACTCTCTCACTAGGGGGCATGAGTGAGAGAGGAGAAACTCTCTCAAGTGAGAGAGAGAGAGAGAACAGCCGTGGAGATCATCTTTTCTATCTTTGGGTTTTACTAATTCCATTGGTTCTCATTCTATCTCTAAGGAAGTTGCAGGGTTTTCTCCTTTATGGTTTCCCTGAGGAAAATCTATTGTGTCTATTGTCTCTTGTGAATTATTGATGTGCATGTTATTCTCTCATATAAGATCCTAAGATCATATTGCTTAAATGATAAAAATATAACATGGTATCATAGCTAACCTGAGAAGAAGATAGTGTGCGGCTTTAGAATCTAGGGCTTCTTACTTTTTGGGTCTCTCTCCATAATCCATCAGCAAAAGGATGCTAGGCTGACTCTCCGTTGAAGGGCGCATCTTTCTGTCAAAATAGAATTTGATTCCGGGCATTTTCAGTTTTTGGTGCGAGAAATTAGGGCCTTTTGCAGAAGAGGAATTTTTGAGTGATCTCGCATAGGATTTCTCTCCTCATCAAAGTATAAGTTTAGAGACCTAGATCGATATTTTTTGTTGGGTAAAACTTCGGGAAAGTCAAACCCTAATTTGACCTCGGGCCGAAAAAACCCTAAAATACTGAAACTTATAGTTTTGGTACATTCACTATATCTTGGTATTGGAGAAGGATCATGAGGTGAAACTTTCAAATGCTGAAGATAAATTCCTTATGTACACTATGTAAAAGTTTCATCCTAATATTCGTTATATTAGGGGAGATATGATTCCTCCAATTCAGGGTTCCATCCTCATCTAGGATTCATCCCTAAACAGGACACCTTGGGAGAATTGCTATATATCGGGCTACAGAGGTCCAAATATAATTTCTCAAGATGTTCCAGATAGGTAACGGATTTTAATTTCTATAGTAAAAGTTTCATACCATCATGACAAAACAATGACACTTCGAAGTCCGTACAAGTTCTCTATGCTGAATAGTCTTGAAATACGTCACCTTGGGAAAAATATCATAAGTCCCATTTGGTGAAACCAATTCTAGTCAAACCTATGGTTTTGGAAATAGGACATGTGATTTTACCTCAGTACAAAGTTTAAGACAAAGAGGAGCAGCAATTTCAGAGATACCGCAGAAACAATATCGGGCATTTCTGTAGAAGAAATTGGAAAACTAGGGATTCATGTTTCGGGAGCTTCCCTCCATTGTTTTCAGAAAAGGAGTACATTGGACAGCTTGCCTTGAAGAGGTCTATATTTCTATCCAATTATATCTGAAAGATTCCAAGTTTTGAAAATTAGGGTTTCTCTAACAAACCCTAGATCAGCGAGCTCTGGAACCAAGACGGACACCTCAAATCAGGAAGATCTAATATTTTGCTATTTACATTTGAGGTTGTCATTTCTAAATGAATAGTCACACCAAATTGATGACAATATTGGTGAAAATGACAAATTCCAAAGCATGGAAGTATGGGATCTCACTGGTTCTTGAAGAAAATGAATTGGACACCTACATAAGTGGAGAGGTTCCATTTCCAAAGGGAGATGAGGCTAAAATCCTTACACTAGAAGAATTTGGTCAAGGCCAAGAAGATAATTGTTGATTCAATCACAGGTCATCTTATACCACAAGTGTCTTCCCTAAACACACCGAAAGAGATGTTTGATTCCTTGACCAAGCTATTTGAAGGGAAGAACATAAATTGAAAGATGACTTCAAGAGATCAGTTGAAGAATGTGAAGATCCAGAATACGGAGACCATACAACCATACTTTGCAAGTGTCTCTCAAATAAAAGAATAACTTGAAGAGGTAGAAGAAGAAGTGGAGAATATAGAATTTGTGATAACCACCTTGAATGGATTCTCAGGATCGTGGGATTCATTCATTCTAGGAATGTGGGCCAGAAGGAAGTGATTACTTTCAGCAGACTTTGGGAAAAGCACACACAAGATGAAGATCTACTCATTGTTATAACTAGATCTTATTCTTAGTTTATTTGTTCTTTTTTTCCTAATTTTCAACCTTTGGTTTTAAATGATTTTACATTTTATGTTTATTTTAAGAATTTTTGACAATCAGTAATTTTTGTTAGATTTAATGCTTTTACTGGTTGAATTATTTCATTATTTTAGTTTTAAGGTTTGTCTTTTGGGCTTATTAGTTAATATGTATATCTTTAATCTTTCAAAAACTTATAATAAAAATTTATTCCAAGTTTTTCTTTATAATCTAACCCTCATTTTCTAGTCATTTGTCAAATATTTTCATGAGGAGATTCCTGTAGCAGCTCTATTTTTCCTATTTTTGCCATTATTATTGGGAGCAGATTATGAGGTGATGGAAATGAATTCTGGAAAAACAAAAGAGGTTTTTTTCCACAATAGAATTATTCACCAAAACCTCTCTCAGTTTCACAACAGCTATTACATTTTTAGATATTTGAATTCATCTTTGTGGCCTATTTTCAAGGTTTGAATTATTTAATAATTTCTTGATTTAGTCACAAATTTCCAGCACGTATTCCGATCAATTAAAGGGAAATTTTTAAAAACCAAGAGAAATTTTTGTTCATAATAGACTCATTTAAAAACACCTCTCTCAATGTTTGTACAAGTGTCCCGGATCAGTAGATATGAATGCGTCTTTGAGACCCAAATTTTCAGAAATTCTCCAAATTTCCCCAAATCTGATTGTTATTTTTGGGTTAATTGTGTTTAATGATTTCAACCTATAAATTAGTTATGGCACTGCTTTACCTTTGTAATGATTTCAACCTAGAAGGTAGTTATGGAACTGCTTTACCTTTGTAATGATAAAAGGAAGACAAACATACAATTTTGGGGTTTGATTTTTCACTCAAGGAGAGGATTTTGGAGCTTTGATTTCTCAAGCTAGCATTTATAACTCTTATGTAAGTGGATGACTATTATTGATTATAGATAAACTGATAAGCCCTTTTACCTGTCATGTTTTTTCATTTCTAATATGGTTGATTGCTCAGTCTACAATTTCATTTCCTATTTAAAGGTTTATTCATGTAGATGCTTGTAGCCTGTGGATGGAATTAGTATTTCATGTGTGATGTTTATGGCTTATTGGGATGTGTTTGATCCCCAATTTATCCAACTTGAATGATTCAGTTATGTATTAGCTTGTGGATGTTTATTTCCTCCTTGTTGATGAATCTTTTTAAAACCAATTTTATTCTATTTCATTTTGAGATTGTGCTAGCTTGTTCTTGTGGTAGTTTAGGAACAATTTCTAGCACTAACATCTTTCGCGTTATTGCCGGGGATGAAGCTGAAGTATATATTCCCCGGGATATCATTATTGATCTGATTTTGATAGGTGAACAAAGTTAGAAAATATTTTAGACTACAATTTTTCACCAGCGACTCCACGATTAAATATTCCATTGCAAGGAGAATTTTGTTGACAGAAAAATGAAGAAGCCAAATGGAAAGACTGGATATCATCTTATTAATTTCCTCCATGAGGCTTTGTTCTTATTCATTAGTTCTTTCCTGTCTTTCCCATTGCATGTCAAAAGAATTTTTTTTTTTGTCTTTTCCAATGATCATAAACCTTCAGGTACATATCCCTCTTTGGAAGAAGAAATTTTGCATTCTTCTTGTTTTATTGATGTTGATCCTAGTCCTTCATTTAAAATACATGTGTAACATGATATACATATACCCATATCTCTTGAATGTAATTATTCTGGTCATCTTGTAGAGAATAAATCTGATCTATTACCTTCTACCATCACTGCTAAAACTTGTGAACAACTTGTTGAACCTCATTTTCAACTCACAGATTTTTAGTCTAGACTCAGACAGAAGATATTTAAACCTCTTAGGCTACCATCTCTCTTACATCCTTACCCTTCCTACTTTGTTGAATATCTTCCTCATTTTACTGAAAAAGACCATTTTACAACAAAGAAGCATTTAGGATCTTTTCATAATTTCATTGATAATTTTGAAATCATGCATGAGGATGTTGCCATGAGGTTATTTTTGAAATCCCTTGCTGGAGATGTTGGGCTTTGGTTCCAAAATTTAAAATCCGATTCAATTGGATCGTGGGAAGAGTTACATGATGTCTTTTTGAAGTATTGGGGTAAGAATAAATATTATGATCAATTTCTTTCAAAATTTTATAGTTTGAAAAGGGAGTATGATGAGCCAATTGTTGGGCTTAGGGAAGACCCAGGTTCTATAATTTTGTCTTCGCACCAACAAAATACCCACAGTGTTGGCCCTTTCAGCAACAACCTGCGAACAGGTTGCAGTCTCACCCGAAACAGCTATGGGGTGCCGCAGAATCAGGTTTCTGCAAGCAGAAGAGGGATATTACTGTACCTTTATCCTTTTAACAAATAATAATCATACATTACAGATCTTCGACATTCATTTATATAGCTTCACAGTTAGATAAAAAAACAGTGTCTTGCTTAACCCTTAACTGAGAATTCACAACGAAGTTAGTATTTAGCAGTGATATTACTTATCAGTTATCTACTTATCAATGCATAAAAGAACATAACAAAGACAACACAAAAGAACCACAACACAAGATATAACGTGGTTCACCCCCAGTTTAGGGGCTACGTCCACAGAACTGTGTTTTATTCAACTCTTTACAAAAACCACAGTTCTGATCTACGCACTCAGCTGCAGATCCCTTCAATTCCTCAAGCTGCGCACTTAGCTGCAGATCTCTGCACACACAGCTACAGATTCTCTTAATCACCCAAAACCCTCTGCGCACACAGTTGCAGAGGTCATCCATGCACACAGCTGGGACTTAACCTTTCTTACAAAACTAGCCTTAGCTTCACACCAAATCATATTACATTAAAAGCCTAACTTGACTCTTTTACAAAAGTGCTTATTTATGCAAGTGCACTTATTACAAAACCATGGGCTTAAACCATGGGCACCCCGAACCCTAAAACCTGGACTTAAACCATGGGTTAATTACAAAAAGAGGGCTTTGACTCAACCCCGACACCCCTAAGACTATTTTGAGTCACAACTCCGCTTACAAGCTTCCACAAAAACCGTGGAGTTACCAAAATTAAGGACTGTTAAGGTACGCACCCCAATAGGCTCCTAAGACTCACCAGTGTCCCGTACCGGGACACTCAGCTGCTTGTCTGGTGGGAGAATGTTATCTTTGGCTTCTTGCTCCTTCTTTATGATCTCCTTACACACTCTGTTAGGATCTGTATCCGTCTACATTTCTGTAACCATCAGCTTTAATTTTCCTACCCTCCTGCTCCCTTGTATGCCTGTCATCATCGTCATCCTTTCTGCTACTTCTACCATAGCCGCAGCTTGCTTAATCCTTCATCCTTTTGTTCTTAGCAGGTTGTCGATGTTCCTTATGCTACTGTATTCCTTCACAAGATTTATGATGGTCATGGGAATTTTTGAGCCTTATAAACCTATCAACAACTCCATCCCTCGAGCTACCTCCCGTTCATGTCCTATCGAACATTTGACCATCCACAACTTTGGGTCCTTAGCAGATGGGGCTCCTATGATTACATGCCAATATACTTTTGCATAAGACAAATAGCATGCCTCCATTCTGTTGAGCCAGGCGGATACATCTCGGGATCCTCCAGAGTCTTTCCTGAGGGCTTGTGCCTTTCTTCGTTCTGCTTAGAGTGAACTTCTGCCTTAAATTTCTTTCTGGTTGATCGTATCTGCATTAGCTGCTTCAGCGCTGGAGACGTCTCCTCACAGGGTGGATTTCTCATAAGGTTATGTAGACCTCTCTCCCTGATCTCTCGTAACAATTCCTGGACTTCACGATCATTGGACATAGTGCTAACTGTAAACTCAAAGAAATGTGCAATGTAGGAGTCACAGGCCTGTGTGGCTTCTTATAGAATCCCGTGACAAAATATGTCATGATGGTGCATGAATGACACCAAATCTGCTAGAGTGGTGGTAAATCCTGTCCACACGGTGCTAGATTTTCCCAAGATCTCATCATTATAGGGTGTTAAGGTAGTTCACGTGCCGGCGCCGCCAAGTCTAGTTTGTCCCATCAGTCACATTTTAGGGTGTGACACACCTTTCTTCTTTGACATAACCACTAACTTCAGCTTCGCCTCAATGAGTACCTTCGACACAATATTGGCCTTCGACCCATCCTGACCCAAGCAGCAACCAAACTTCAACCTTTGAACTATGATAGTCTTCAACACTTCGTAGCTTTGAGAACAACTTCATTATAGTCTAGTACCCAATTCCAACTATTCTTGGTACTTAGACTGTCCTTCTTGCTATTACTTCTGATTAGGGGGTCCCGGCTTGTCCCTGTACTTCTTTAACCTACTTCCATTCACCATGGAAGGTAAAATTTCTCCATTCAATTTAGCTAGCTGGACTGCGCCACCATCAGTAACTCTCTGCACTATGTATGGTCCTTTACAATGTGTCTTGAACTTACCCAGGAATTTCATGAATTTACTGTCATATAAGAGCACAAGATCACCATTCTGGAACTGCTTCTTCTTAATGTGTCTATCATGCCATGATTTTTCTCTGGCTTTCTGTACTTGCTGCTGGAACCCTGCGATGAATCTATCTTCTTCAAGTTCTAGTATATTTTCCAGCCTTTCTTTCATCATAGCTGGATCATCCATCTCTATGAAAGCAGATATTCTTAGGCTAGGAACAATGTACTCCATGGGCATGACTGCTTCTTGTCCATAGACCAACCTAAAAGGTGTATGGCCTATCAACTTCTTACAGGTGGTTCTATAAGCCCATAGTACTACTGGAATTCTAAGATCCCAATCATTTTTGTTAACATTGCAAACCTTCATCAGAGCATGTTCAAGGATCTTGTTAAAGGCTTCGACAGTTCCATTTGCTTGAGGATGATAGGAAGTACTCTTTTGATGATATACTTGAAATTCTTCAGTCAATACTTCAATAGTATTATTTAGGAAATGTGATCCTTGATCACTCATAAGAATTCTAGGACACCCAAATCTTGATAAGATATTATCAAAAATGAACTTCGCAGCTATAGCAGCGCTACAGTTCTTGACCGGTTGAGCTTCGGCCCAATGAGTAAGGTAGTCAGTTGTTGTAATAATGTATCTTGCTCTGGATTTCTTCGTAGAGGGATTGATAGGTCCAACAAAATCAATAGCCCACTTGTCAAAGGCTTGTAATGTTACCTGTGGAACTAGAGGCATCTCGTCCCTCCTGGATGGTTTGCCTGTCCTCTGACAGATGTCGCAATTGTGGCAATACTCTCGTGCATCTTTATGAATTGTGGGCCACCACAATCCGGCTGTCAAAATCTTCTGTGCTGTAGATTTTCCTACGTAATGACCTCCTGCTGCTCCAGAATGTGCCTCAGCCAAAATTAATGGCTTTTCATGCTCCAGGACACATCTGTGCAGTATTTCATCTGGTCCCATCTTATATAGTTGTCCTGCTATTAAGGTAAAGTCGGCTGCTCTAACCACCAATTTCTTCTTCTGTTGTGTTGTCATTTTGGCGGGTGCAAAACCTGTAGATAAGTACTGAACAATATCCTGAAAATAGTCCTCAACCATTTGGATGAAAAACAACTGGGCATCAAGAAGACCTTCATCCAAACTAATGGGCTCTTCTCCTGACTCGATCCTCGACAAGTGGTCAGGACCTAGGTTAAGTCTTCCAGGTTTGACTATGATCTCAAAGTCATATTCCTGAAATAGAATCAACCATCTGCATATCGTTCCACCTAGTACAAGCTTGTTAACCAAATACTTCAAAGCAGAATGGTTAGTGAACATCTTAAAATGAGATCCTAACAGATAGTGTTGAAACTTCTGCAATGCATAAACCATAGCTAGACCTTCTCGTTCTGTCATAGTATAATTCTTTTCTGCTGTGGACAATTTTATACTTGCAAAAGAAATAGGGTGATCAATATTACCTTCACCTGACTGAGCCAATACTATACCCAGAGCAATGGAGTATGCATCGACATGCCCATGAAACTCCTTATTCCAGTCAGGGAATACTAAGATAGGGGCAGTTACCATCTTTTCCTTCAAAATATCCAAGCTTTCTTGACACTCAGGTGTCTATTCAAACTTAATATCTTTTTTCAACTACTTTTCCATAGGATCTGTGATCTGAGCATATCCTTTAATGAATTTCCTGTAATATCCAGTATGACCAAGTGTAGTGCGAAGTTGCTTAATAGACTTCAGAGGTGGAAATTTCACAATAATGGCTATCTTCGCAGGATCCATCATTAGTCCTTGCTTACATACAATGTGACCTAGCAGAATTCCAAAAGGTGCACAAAATATACACCTTTTCAAGTTCAAGGAAATCTAATGATGTCTACACTTGTCCAGCATAAGTCTTAAACTAGCTATATGGTCTTTTACTAACCCAAAGACAGTCCAATCATCAAAATAAACTTCTAAGAATTTATGTATAAATTCCTTAAATGCAGAGATGACTACTCTAGAAAACATAGCAGGTGCATTCTTCAATCCAAAGGGCATAACTGTATACTGAAAGGATCTCATTTCTGTGGTGAAGGTTGTCTTATGTTGATCTTCTGGAGCAATTCTAATCTGATGGTAACCTGAAAATCCATTAGTAAAAGAGTACACTTCTTAACCTTCGACATTGTCTAAAACTTCATCTGTAAAGGGAGTAGGGAAAGGATCATGTAAACAGGCATCATTCAGCTTCCTCAGATCAACACAGATTCTGATTTCTCCCTTAGTCTTCTTTTCTTGCACCACCATAAGACTGACCCATTCGGATTCTTCAACAGGCTCAATGATTCCTGCAGCAAGCATCTAATCGAGCTCCATTCTAACTTTGTCTTTATACTTAGGGTTCAGCCTATAAGGGCACTGTTTCACAGGCTTCGCATCAGGTTTCAAAGGGATCTTTATCACTCCTATATCACCAAGGATACCTTTCATCTCTGAGAACTTCGTCGGAAATAGGTCCTGATACTCATGGAGAAGTTGGGTCACTTTGCTCACCATTTCTTCATCCCAATAATCTCCAATGATAGCATACTTAGGCTTTCCTTCTGATCCAATGTTTACTGTCCACGTCTTCAAGGGCTGAGTCACTTCAGGTGCTTCAACTACTGGTCCATGTACTTCGCAGTGTCCTTCTGACTCAGGAATGTTAATGTTGTGTGGATCCTCATACTCGTCAATTGCGAGGTTATAACATTCTACTGCATTAGCTTCTTGTTCCTTCCAATCAGGTTGGTATTCTGCTATTTCTTGATCACACTAGTACAAAATGAGGAATTAGCTACTACGTGACTAAAAATTCTAGTCACCACAGGTTTTTCAAGTGATTTACTACTAAATATGAGCAATGTTGATTGACCCAACTATAAACGACTAAAATTAACGACTAATTTAGTCACCAATTAACAAATATGACTAGATAATAAGTGACAGAGTTAAAAATGACTAACATAAGTGACTAATTTAGTCACAAAATAAAAAATGACTAGCTAGAAGAATATGAATTAGTCATTTATGTTAGTCATTTTTAATTGTGTCATGGAAAATTGCAATTTTGACAATAAAGTCAAAATTTTGTAAATTGTCTACCTTCTATTAGTAATATTGGTGCCATGCACCTCAATCTTCAGAGATCCAACAAAGCAATTGCATGAATTTTCTCTTGACCATCTTTATCCCTGCTGCACCATTAATTAAGCAAACCTGGTTAAGCGCGTGCCAAAGGAAAATTACGTTCCTTATACGTCAATTATGAATTAGGTACTAGAACCAGTACCATATTGATACCTACAAACATCATAGCTAGTTGTTGGTCCTCTAATGTAAGATTCCTTGCAAGTCCCATACTGAGGTGCTTTTGTAACTTCAGTATAAGTATTATGATCTATGGCCATCGAACTAGCTGCACCAGTCAACGTAGCTTCACCAAGCTCAGTTCCTTTAAACATCGTAGCAGTTGATCCAATTATAATTAAACTGGGGTGCTGACCCAAAACCAATCTTAGATCCATATGCAGTATAAAGGTAGAGGCTCGACCCCATCTCCGAGTTTCAGGGAAATATTTCGATTCCTCGACCTCTTATAGGCCTCATGAACCTCTTTTGGTTAATTATTAATACAAGGATCGTATAACTTGTCCCCTTTTTAGTGACCAAAGCACAAAATCACTAAAGGAACACTTCCATGGATACAAAAATTCAACATGTCATAATGTTGATGAGAAGAAATTGACAATCATAAAAATAAAAATAAATAATTAAACTATTGGTCCAAAGTATCAGCATATAAACGTTGCAACAAACACACAAGGAAAAGGCGAGATAACAAGGACAACACACAAAGAAAAATATAGATAACAAATGCGGATGCGGGAAGTTACAGTGTGAAGGTCGGGGAATCTAAAGAGTCTCGAGATGGTAGCAAGCTTCAAATTTGAAGCCTTCAGAGCCCTTAAAAGGCCATTTTAAAT